>BSBK01013817.1:0-85000 GCA_027943335.1 Chamaecyparis obtusa | reverse complement strand
GCATTATTTAAAAAGGCATATATTGGATTCCATTGTCAATCATATGGGTGAAAATAACAACTCAGAAAATACAAGGCGGGGTAGTATTTAATACCCTTGCAATTCTTGAAAAATCTAGAATTTTCCAAGGACCATCAATCATCACAATCTAAAGGAGGTATGTGTCATCATTTGTATAACTTAAAGATGGAAGCTTTAGTAATTAAGTATAATGATGAAGGAACGTGGTTATTTAGGTAGGCTAAAATAGATGTATTAATGATAGATTGAGGTGAGGATGTATAAAAACATATGGTCTAATTCTTAAGGCCATAAAAATGCTAAATTATAAATGTCAGGGACTTAATAAAGGTGTAGCTTATCTATGTAAATGGAGTCCAATATCACACTAGGTCTAGTTATTGAGTAAAATGTAATAGGTATCATGGGTTTAAACCTAGTGAGGCATACCTCACCAACCCCCTTATTTTGTAATTTTATGGATGTTTTTCCATTGCCCTCTCTAAATGTGCATTTTTTTAAGGATTTAATAAGACCAAGGGACATTGAAAGTAAAGGGTTTAGTTTCTAATTGGTCATATTCCCTTTTCTTAAGGCATTTATGATTATAGTCGAGTCTCGTTCAATTTTTAGCTTTACTATTTTTAAATCCTTACAAACTCTCAGACCTTAAATTGAGCCATAAGTTCTAAAAAAGTTGTTAGAAGTGTGGCCTAATGGTTTTGACACCTTTTCTATCTCTTTATATTCCCAATCATGAATTACACAACCTAGGCATGCAATCTTGGGGTTACCCATGGATACCCTATAAAAATCAAATTTAAACCAATCAGCTCTAGGAGGTATCTAGCTACACTCTTGCCTTTTGTTAGACAAAGGGGGTTAATTTTAATCCATGCCACCTTCCTTGCATCTTTTCATCCCAATGAGTCATTTTGGCTTCCTCCTAGGGGCGGTTGAGAATTCTTCTATTGACAATATCTACTATGTGTGCCTCGATCTTAATAATAAGTCATTTTTTTGTCATTTTTTTTCTTTGAATATGTGTCTATTTCTTTCCTTCCACAACTCCCAAAGCATGATGGAAGGAGTAATTGTCCAAAGTGTGTGATAAATACTTTGTTTGTGTGTGTTGGGGCAAGCATGAAAGAGAGTTAGTATATTATTGGGAAGGTTTGTTACTCATCCTAATTTTTCTAGTAACCATCTCTAGCATTCATTAGAAAATTTGAACAATTCAATAAGATGTGGTTTGTAGTTTCCTCCTCATTATCACAAAGGGGACATCTACTTGGTCCCTCATAGCCTATCCTATTAAATATATCAGTACAGTAAGTATCTTTTTTTATAAAGCTATCCAAGATAATAAACATGCTTTTGGTAAGCAGTTCTTATCCTAGCACAGATTTAGGGGGAGGTCACTTTTCAGTCTCATTTGTTTTTTAATCAACAATCTATAAACATCTTTAGTGTTATATTCTCCTGATTTTGATCCATCCCAAACCATCTTTTCCTTCTCATTTTTAAAAGAAATATTCCTCGTCTGAAGAATTTCTTTGAGCTTCTTTCTTTCATTATCAGGGATGTTGATATTGTCAAAAGATTTCCACTTCTATCCTTGAGTGTTATCATTATTAGGGAATTTAATATAGTCTTTAATGCACTTACCCCAACTTGATTCCAAGACTCTTTTAGCTATATCAAAATTATATAGTCTACCAAGCACCTCCAAACCACCCCATGAATCATCCAAAAATAGAGCATCCTTACCTTCCCCAAGGTCCCAAGTTAATTTTTCCATTATGAGCACCCTACAATCAATCATAAAATTCCATATCCTAGATTCTCTCAGAGGGTTGACCATTCTAAACAATTTCTCAAGGGCCATACATTTAAAGTATTTATATCTTAATATCTTGACCCATTTCAGGTTTGGGTTACTATATGTTCTCCAAATCATCTTAGCTCCTAGAGCCTTACTTTTTTTTTATATATTTTTAAGTCCCAGACCACCTTCTTCCTTAGGTCTACAAATATTGTCCCATGAAACCAAAGCCATCCTTTTCTTATCTTCTACCCCTTTCCACAAGAAGGTTCTAAGATTTCTATTAATCTATTATCCTTTGTCTATTAGTAAGTGTATGCATGAAAGTTGATAGATGGGGATTGCAAAGGACTTCCTTAAGCATAGTTATCTTCCTTGTTAAGGAAAGCCACTTCTCTATCTAAGAGTCAGTTTTTCCTTTTAAATTTAGTGATTATATTATCCTAGAGAGAAGTGAATTTTTTCTTTGTCAAAAGGGAGACCTAATTATTTACTTGGTAGCTTACCTTTTTTAAAATTTAAAATACCAAAAATATCCCTTTCGATGTTGGGGTTACTATTAAAGAAAAAGATCTCAGATTTAGTGTTTTTGATTTCCTGCATGAATTCTTTTGTGTAGGTGTCAAGTATATATTTAAATGTTGTGGCCTCTTTTTTACTACACCCACCATATAGCATAGTGTCATCTATAAATTGTTGATGGGTAGTGGCATCTAGGCCATTTGTGAATTTAATACATGGGAGCAAGTCATCCTCTTTGTCTTTGGAGATATTTCTACCTAAAGCTTTTGCCATGATAATAAAAAGAAAAGGGGATCTCAGATCTCTTTGTCTTAAGCCTCATGAGGCATTGAAGAAACCTTATGAAGTTCCATTAATTAAGATGAACATCTTTGGGCTTGAGATACATTCAAATATAAGGTTGATTCATTGTTTAGAAAATCCAAAACCTTCTAATACCTTACATTAAAAATGTCAATCAACTTTGTCATACTCTTTTCTTATGTCCAAATCAACTAACATGTTTGGTTTTTTGTTGTGTTGGATGGAGTGCATAGCTTCCTAGACTATAATCACTCCATCATAAATAGACCTACTGGAGACAAACCTATTTGTTCCTCATTAATGATACAAGGAAAGAATTTATGAATTCTATTTGCTATAAATTTTGTTGGTATCTTGTAGATAGTGTTGCATAGTGAGATAGGTCTGAAATCTTCCAAACTTTCAGCCTTCTCTTTCTTAGGTATGAGTGTTAGGAATGTATTGTTGATCTCTTTCAGGAGGCACCTAGAGTTTATTACTCCTTCTAAGGCTTCTAGTGCCTCATTGCCTATGAAGTGCCCACTTTTTTGGAAAAATAGGATCAAGAAGCCATCTAGGCTCGATGCCTTGTCTGGTTGTATTTGTTTAACAACTTGTTCTATTTGTACCTTAGTAAATTTGCTAGTGAGCATCTTTTTTTCTTCATCAGATATAAGTTTAGGGATATTGTCAAGAATTTGTTTTTGTTGTATCAAATTTTATCCATCCCAATTATTTATGATCTTCTCAAAATGTGTTACAATTGTGTCTACAATAATTTTAGGTTCTTCAGCCCAGGAGCCATTAGAATCCTTTATCTTAGTTATTCTATTCAAAATTCTCCTTAATATAGTGCTATTATGTGTATGCACCCTAAAATGGTCGCCTAGACTTTGGGCCCCATTTATTTGATTTATCAACCCCGAATCAGTTTTATCAATAATCAATATTTTCAACATTATCAATTTCTTGATCAAGTCTTAATTTCAATCATATATTGGATTTTTATCCTATGGGCTAATCATTTATCCTAAGTCTTTATTTGATTAAAAGGAATATGTCCTCCCCTTTGGATTAAATAAAAAGCCCCACATTTTCCTCTTATCCTAAGTTGCACAAATAAAACATTATTCTTATTTTATAAAAAGGGAAAAAACACTTTTTGTCTCATATGAACACTAAAGTCAACTCCTATTTTCCTATTGGAGGATATTTGTGCACAAGGATCAAGCTTCCATTTTTCTTCACCGTTGATTAAGTCTTTTTCCTCTTAATCTTAATGGTTCATTCCTTCTCATTTCTTATAAAAGGAGAGCTCTCTTATTCATTCTAGATCCATCTTTTTTATGCTAATGTTATGTTCCAAGTTTTCTAGGTCATTTGGAGCTTTCTTTGAAGAAACTCTTGCATCCAAGCTTTGAAGATCTTTGTTGTTGAATTTCATTTAGTTTCATATTTTCTTTCATAGTTGCATGATAATGGCATTCTTAGTGTAGATTTCCTTTTATGCAATAGATTAATCTCACATAGTCTAAATAGGAAGGATTTGTAACACTTGTTCTTTCCTTTTCATAGAATACTTTTCATATTTGTATCCTCATTGTAGTTGCATTGCATTGCATTTCATGGTGATCCTTGGAGATATTGGCATTCTTTCCCTTTTCTTCATTCGAATCTCTCATTGTGTGGTTGACTAGCAAGGTCATAAGCTTGTAGCTCTAGCTGAGAGCAAACACATCATAGTCCCTTGGAACTCCATGCACAAAGAGCTATGAGCCACTTTGTGAAGCCTCATCCTAGAGCAACCTTGCATGTAATGGTTCATATAAGTGCACCATTTTAGCGTGTACATTTCTGGCACCCACCGTGGGGCAGAGTAGATAAGCTTTGTCCTTTAATTTCTTGTGTTTTCATCATTTTTCGGATTATTTTTCAGAAATTTTGTAGTCTCTGGCCTTTTTCTCAGAATATCGCGCGATACTTCTCGAGTATATCGTGCGATATACCTTACTATACCAGTGTGACACTTCACCCCAGAGAAGAATCGCCTGGCAGTATTAAGGTATATCACCTGGTGTCATGCGAAGTATCGCCCGCATATAGAGAAGTATATCGCCCGAGCCGAGGTATATCGCACGGGTATAGAAAACTATATTGTGTGATACTGGTGAAGTTTAGGGTATATCGCCTAATCTGACAGAGACTTGCAGTTCAAGCTTTATCATCCGAATTTGATCATACTTAGTTTGTTGGTTTGCTTTACTGTATTTAGATAGGTCTAACCTGCATCTTTTAGCTTAGGTAAATCAGTTTCTTGCAATTATCTTTATTTAGATTTTGGATTTTGCTAACATTGTGAGCCTAACTAGTTGTAGTTGTAGGTGCCTTTGCTTGAGAAGCTTGCCAAAAATCGCATGTCAAAGAGGGCTACTAACAGTTTTTGCAGGGCTACCCAAAAAGCATAAAAATAAAAAAAAAATCTTGCTTGTTTATTTGCTTTCCTTTCAAGTGTGGCATTCACTAATTGTATTAGGAATTTTTAAAACCTTGTGAAAGGGATTTTGAGGTGGTAGGAGAAGTATGCTCTTCACCTTTAGGTGAATCAGAAAATCTTGACCCGTCTTAAGGTTTTGGAAGCAAGGGAGTAATTGAATCTCTTTGCTTGGTATGTTTGGGAGAAGTTTTTGAGATAGGGGAGTATGCTCTTCACCCTCGTGGTGAACCAAAAACCTTGAACCTCAAAAATCATCCATTTTTTGTTTAGTTTAGGAATCCTTTAGCGAGCCTGCTCTTGAGCAATCAAGAGGAATGACTCAAGTGGGGACAACCTTGTCATCATTTTCCTTGGTGTCAAGTGATTCCAACTCACTATAATCTCAAGGCTATCAAGGACACCAAAAATCTTGGTAGACATAACACTTATCTTCATTTGATGTGAGTAGCTCATGGGATTGCGACCATGGGGAAAACATTGAACAAGAATGCTTAAGGTACTCTTGAGGCCACGAGGTCCTAGTCCTTTATGAGGAGCAAGAGGGGTGTTGTGAACGGAAATCCTTATTAAGAACCATTAGATAGAAGCCACCTTGTTTAGCCGCTTATCTTCTTAGTGCAAGGATTGATCCAAGTGGTTTACCCAGATCACCTTAAGATACTCACCATATGTGTCCCTTTGGTTGTGTCATTTGACACTTCCACGACAAAGCCAATATCTCTTGTGGGTAACCACTTGGTGTGAGGAAAGGGGGCATCAAGTTGTGGGCTAAGTTGGTAAGTATTGAGCCTTGACTTTTTAGGATAGACTTGCTTGAATTGTCTTCGGTTGTGTGATGCCAGTATAAATGTTCTCACATACAAACGATCGGTAGCATTCATAAGGTGCTTTTTCAATTCTAATATCACAAGTGTTTGCCTTGGCAAGGTTGCTTTTGCCCTTGTTTCAAGTGTTTTGAGACATGTTTGATCCCTCACTGTTTGCAAACCTGCCAAAATTCTGCTGATGTTGTGACTAAAATCGAAAACATCAACCCTCAGACCAAAAATTTTGACCAAGCAGACCCAAAAATGCAAATTTTACACAGTTCTGGTCAAGAGTTAAGTAATCTTGCAATAGTATCGCGCCCTTTAGAGCAAAGTATCGCGCGATACTTCGTGAGTTCGAAAAGTATCGCCTGCTTTGAGAAGAAATATCACGCGATAGTTTGCCCTTGGCAGACTATCGCCCGACCTGCCTGGAGTGTATCACCCGACTATTATAAGGTATATCACCTGGCATCAGGCAAAGTATCACGCGGTTGTAGGTATATCACCCCAGTAGCCTGGAGTATATCGCCTAGGTAATTTCTATCGTGCTTGCAATTTGGTCAGTTTCAATTGCTGTTAATCAGGTTAGGTCTTAGAGTAGGCTTCTTGCTCTGACATTTGAGACCTATCTTGACTCTAAATTTTTGGTCTTAGTCCTCTAGGATAGCATCATCCGATTTACGAAATCACTTTGGAATAATTGTCAAATTACAAGGTCATTCTTGGTGCCAAGGTTCATCTCTAAGATTGTTAGCTACATTCTTGGAAAATTTTAGTGCTCTTATTGTCCAAATCGCTTTCATTTAAATCTCAATTTCAATCATATTTTGGCCTAGTCCAACCTCCTGGTTCAAAAGTGCAAGGGTAGTCACCCTTTGATTTGAAGCACCTCTTTGTCAGTGTTGGTAAAGCCCCTTTTCTATCTTCTCATTTCTCTTTGGACAATAGAGGACTTTGATTATCCTAGTTTGGCGCTGACACTTTGAGAGGTCACCTTATCATTGAGAGTATCTTTCTTTCATGTCAGTTATGACAAGGTACCAAGTCAGTCAAGGGAAGCGACCCCCTATTGCCTTTAGCCAGTTACCACCCGTTAAGACTCATCGACAGCATAAGGGAAAAGGACCCCTTTTTGATCAATCACCTAAGAGTGAATTTGAGGTTTTTTTTAATCTGAAAGCTAATCCTAGTGAAGTGAGCACCTCTTTTGTACCACTTTCATCAAGTATGGACATGAGTTACACTTTCACCCGACAACAAAGAGAAGCCATGAATCAAACTCTTGAGGATATCTTCCAATGACATAGAAGAGAATACAGTGGTTCTTCTCATGCTAGTCCACCTAGGTCAGCTCCCAACAACGTGAGATATTTTGATGCTCACCAACGAGCCGAGAGACATCATAAGCAAGCTCACTCAGATTCAGGGTCACAACACGAGGACCAGAACAACGAATCTAGTGATCACCACATAAACACAGCCAATGCCATAAGGCATTCGAGACCATCCTCCCCACTTAAAGACACCTCTCGATATGCAAATACAAGATTGAGAAGCATTGAGAGGGAGAAGCAAGCCTATTTGGATGAACAAGCTGCTAAAAAGGAAAAATTTAGACAACTAGAAGAAGAGGAACGTGCATTATTGGATATAAAGAAGAGAGTCACCCAAGAAGAAGAAGATAGACTCTACACACAACAACTCCAAAGTCGATTCAACGGGAGGGGAACCAATAGTGGGACCAACTCACCCCCATCTACCCCTTCCCCAAGTCCTAGAAGAAGATCAAGGACACCCTCACGATCCCCAAGTCCTGGAGGAAGAAGGGTTTCAAGATATGATCATCATAGGAGATGATCACCTCATAGACATTCAAAGTAACCCTCCCAATGAGCACATCATGGCTCACAACATGGAGGAAGTTATGCCAAATTTGACCATATGGATTTTATGACTATGCAACAAGAACCATCCTTTCAAGCATATGTGGAACGATATGTGGAACAAAACAAGGATCAATTCCTAGAAAGCCTTATCAACAAAGGTGCTAAAGTTCCATATGATTTTGACGTCCACCAAAAGATTAAGAAACAGAATCCTTCAACCAATGAGGTGATCATGCAAATGCAGAAGGACATAGAAAGGATGAGGGCTCCTAAGAGCACATTTAATTTGGACTCCATATGTCCCAACCTGATTGACAAGAGTGTGGTGTTGGTTGAGTTCCCTAAGAAAGTTGAGTTTCCAACCTATGACAAATATGATGGGATTGGTGACCCTCATGACCATGTTCGACAGTTCTACATAATGAGCTTTTCTTTTCATCATGAAGACTCCTACTTGATAAGATTATTTCCGAGGAGTCTCAAAGGTCAAGCCATGGAGTGGTTCACCAACCTTACTCCTCCAGTAAAGTCATTTAAAGAACTCGTCCAAAGATTTGTTCAGCATTTTGCTTATAATCTATCAAGGTCAGTCACAATGCTTGATTTGTGCAAGCTTAAACAAAATCAAGGAGAACCTTTTGTCACTTTCCTACAAAGATGGAGATGTTTGTGCTCAAAATATCCCAGGACAATTCCTGAGGAGGAAAGAATAGACATCATTGTGAGTAACTTAGTGCCGGAATTAAGATATGAGGTAAGAAAGATACCATTTAATTCTTTCGATACCATGGTAGAAGTGGCATGTCACATAGAGGATGTCCTAAAAGAACAAAGAATTTTGGCTAAATCAACTAATAACAACAATGGCCAAAACAACAACAATCATGGTTATAAGGACAAAAAGAACTCCTATTGGAACAAGAATAAACAGGTGGTCAATGACGGAGTTGTTGACTCACCACAACCTAAGAATGAAGGAGTTCTTAATCTCTCCAATGCGGTACAAGCCATGAAGCTGCAAGTGTCCTCAGGACAACAAGAGAATAAATCCAAGTATCAAGGGAAACCCAAGAAGGAAAAGAGACAATTCACCAAACTTGGGGACTCCTATGCCAACATTTTGAAAACACTAATTGCTCATAATTTGGCGCAACCTCAGGATCCTGCCAAGCACCACATACCCGATCCAAAACCTCATTGGTGGGATGAGAAAGCCTTTTGTGTCTTCCACAATGGAATTGGACATGATATCAAAAATTGTTTTAGGCTTAAACATCTTGTCCAAGACCTCATTGAAAGTGGGCGATTACAAGTTGATGGTTTAACCACTAATGCGGATCATGAGGCTTTTAAGGAACCCTTGCCCAAATATGAAAAAGGGGAAAATTCTAACAACAAGCATGGTAAGGCTGCTATCAACTATACATACACAAATGCTGAAAATGTGATTAACATGCTTGAAGTGGCTGACGATAACATCAACATGGTGAGAGGGAAAGATCCTTATGGATATGATGTGGACTCAACTTCTATGACTGATGAAAGACCCGCTGTGGTGATAAGAGGTCCTCACTCACGAAGAATGCCCCAATCCCTCAATGTTGTCACTAGGGGTCAGGTTCAAGCTCCCATTATTATCAGAGGTCCTAGCACTAGCAAGTCTAAGTAGCCCATGTCCAAAGGTGTTCCTCCTAAATCTTTCGTTGGTCCTGATTCTAATTATAATCTTATTGACCAATTACAACGTACACCCACGCAGATATCTATTTTTGAACTTTTAGAATTGTCCCCTAAGCACAATTGTGTCCTTGAGGATGCTTTGCAAGTAGCCAGTGTCCCTAACAACTTAGATATTGATCAATTCCAGAATATGGTCAACCATTTGGCTAGCCCTCATTACCTCACCTTCTCAAAAGAAGATGAAAAATCCATCAGTCACCCACATAACTTGGCCTTACACATCAAAGTCATGATTCATAAAACTCGTGTCAAGCGTGTATTGATAGATGGGGGTGCGGGGCTCAATATTTGTACCATGAGTTTGCTGAAGGCTCTAGGATATTCTAAAGAAGTCATTAACACGAGGAAAAAGATCACAATCAAAGCATATGATGAAGCTGAAAGAAGTTCTAAGGGATTGGCCATTTTGCCTATCCGCATTGGCCCAGTAGAAAAGGACATCTTATTTCAAATTGTTGATGTTGGTCCTTTAGCCTACAACATTTTGCTAGGTAGGCCATGGATTCATGAAATACAAGCAGTCCCATCAACATATCACCAGTGTGTTAAATTTCCCCATAATGGTGTCGAAATTTGCATACCTAGAGATAGTGTTTTGTCAGTTAATAATATTTCTACTGGATCACATGTACCTTTGAATAGGGAAGCTGACAGTTCTAGTATCTTACTTGAACAATGCAAGCAGAAGTTTCAGACCATAGATCTTGGGATGGGAGATTATAAAATTGATTCTTTTACAAAAATGTCAATCTCTCCTCGGTCTTATGGGAAACCATCCCCACATATGAAACCTTCATCATCAGCAATGACATTATTTGGAAAATTTATTGAGTCTTCAGTTCCTATTCAGGAAGAGAGAGGAAGTTGCCGTAAGAGACTGGATCTATCATGAGGAAAAATACCAACACAATGAGAGCTTTGCTCCTTCACCTAAAGCTTATGGGAGAGGGTATACGTTGGTTAAGAATATGGGTTATCAAGGATATGGTCCCCTTAGCCATAGGTTGGATGCTAAAGCTGAGCCTCTTGACCATGCCCTTTTTGGACGAAAGAATAAGTCAACAGATGGCTTAGGTTTTGAAAATAAGAAGAAGAAAGGTGTTCCTGTCCCAGCTGCGACGGACAGTAACAGTGATTCAGACTACACACCTGATCTTTCTAATCAACAAGACATGTCTGATGATTGGGTGCCTTCAACAAATCTTCTTTGGGGAGATTCAAAAGATTTGATACTTGACAGTCCTACTATCCTAGCTGTGACGGATAATGACTATATGAATGCTAGATTGACAATGAAACGTGTTGCTATCCTAGTTGCGACGGATAGTAACAATGCTAGCATTAGAGAAGGGGAAACCTTTCCCAACCTTGAGGCTTCTACATCATGAGGCCCAAATGATGATTCAGACACAGACTCACATGAGTATGAATGGGACTCACTTTCAGATGCAATAGTTGATTTGGACATGGATGTTGTCCATACTTATAGTACCCAACCCGATGCGGCCAACAAGCTTAGTGTAGGACTAGAGGATTGTACTCCTCAAATTGCCTTAGTGGATGATGCTTCGTTTGGTAGGATGAGTCCTAATTCAGGTATCTTAGGAGAGGACTTGATGAATCCCAATTGTATGGTCACCAGAGATAACACCTTTCACATAAATAACATTGAACCAGTCATTGACCTACCCCTTGTTCACTATGACCTAATTGACTAGTCTTAGCACCATCAAGAGCCTAGATTCCTCACTTTTCAAAATGACTATGAACTTGCCTACTATCTAAATGCTCTTGAACCCATGGCTTCTTCCACCAGTGAACCGACAACCAGTATGACAGAACCTGATATTAAGTACCTCAGTCTAAAAATAAAAGAAAAAGAAAGAAAGAAAAATAGGTCTGATGGTGAAAACCACTTTGTGGCGGTATCAGAACTAAAAATAGTAAAAAGAGATGATGCATCTAAGGGTGAAAACCTCTTTGAGGCGCCTAAGGATGGGGTACTTAATAACTTGCCGAGTTATTTTCAGGACAGATCATCAATATTGATTGAGACAACAAAACCAGTTAATTTGAACACAGAAGAAGCTCCTCAAATAATTCATCTTGCTCAGTCTTTATCAGAAGAAGAAACCAAGGCATATATACAATTCTTACAAAAGAAGAAAATTAATTTTGCATGGACCTATTCAGACATGCCAGGGCTTGACACAAATCTTATAATGCACCACTTATCCATAGCTCCAGGAGTCAAACTAGAGAAACAGAGACTCAGAAAAATGCATCCACATGTAGCTCTCCTTGTCAAAGTGGAATTAGAAAAACTTTTGAGATTTGGATTCATCAGAGCCATCGATTATGCAGAATGGATCTCAAACATAGTACCAATTTTCAAACATGATGGGTCCATTCGTGTATGCACAGATTTTAGAGATTTAAACAAAGCATGCCCAAAGGATGATTTTCCACTTCCAAACATTGACATGATAGTGGACATGACAGCAAGCTATGAAATATGCTCTCTAATGGATGGTTTCTCAGGATATAATCAAATTAAAATAGCTCCCGAAGACCAAGAGAAAATAGCGTTCACATGTGCATGGGGAACCTATTGCTGGAATGTCATGCCATTTGGGTTAAAGAATGCAGGAGCAACATACCAACGAGCTATGACCATAATTTTTCATGATATGATGCATAAGAACATGGAAGATTATGTGGATGATACCTTGGCTAAATCAAGAAAAAGAGATGCACACCTTACCGATTTAGAAGTAATTCTAGATCGCATGGAACAGTTTCAACTCAGATTGAATCCAAAGAAGTGTGCATTTGGTGTCACCTCAGGCAAACTTTTAGGATTTATAATATCAACAAAAGGTATAGAGGTTGATCCTGAAAAGGTCCAAGCAATTTTAGACATGCCACCTCCAAGAAACATTAGTCAGATGAGAAGTCTTCAGGGACGACTCCAGTCAATTAGGAGGTTTATCTCACAGCTGGCAGATAGAGCACAACCCTTTAATAAGATGCTACATAAAGGTGCTTCTTGTGTATGGAATGAGGATTGCCAAAAGAACCTTGATCAAATAAAATAGTATTTAGCTAATCCTCCAATTTTGATGCCGCCTATTCCTGGTAGACCATTGATTTTATACATTTCAGCAACAGAGTCTTCCTTGGGGGCATTGTTGGCTCAATTAGATGATACTGGGAAAGAACGGGCCATATACTATATCAGTCGTACTCTAGTCTCCTATGAGATCAATTACAATAACATTGAGAAGTCTTGTCTTGCAGTGGTGTTTGCTTCTCAAAAGTTGTGAAACTATATGCTTGCTCATACCATACATTTGGTTGCAAAAATTGATCCTCTTAAGTACTTGCTTAGTAAGGCTGCCCTCACGAGTAGACTTGCTAAATGGATGATGGTCTTAACTAAATTTGACATAGAGTACATTGAAAGGAAGGCCATAAAAGGGCAAGCTATTGCTAACCAATTAGCTGATTTCCCAATTCAGGATAGTATGCATGTTCAAGTGGAATTCCCAGATGAACACATCTTGTATATGACTACTCGCCCTTGGAAATATTCTTTGATGGTTCCCACATGCAAAATGGATTAGGTGCTGGAGTATTATTTGTTTCTCCACATGGGTACAATATTCCAAAGTCTTACAAACTTTTATTCCCATGTACGAATAATATTGCAGAATATGAAGCTTTAACCAATGGATTGAGAATGGCTATAGAATGGAACATAACAGAGTTACATGTCTTTGGGGATTCCCAGTTAATCATCAACCAAGTCAATGAGGAGTATCAAACCAAGGATGATAAATTGATACCCTACAAAAAGATGGTTGACTCATTGAAACGTTACTTTACCTTTGTGACGTTTCAACAGATCCCTAGGACAGAGAACAAAGCTGCAAATGCCATGGCCACATTAGCTTCACTTCTTCAGTTGGAGACACATGAATCAAGATTTGAATTCCTGGTGGAAGAGCTACACCATCCCATCTTTGACTCGTCTGAAAGCCATGTCATTTGTACCATTGTCACACACGAGTCTTCCCAATATGGTGCTATCTATTCATATCTTCGTGATGGCATCATCCCCGACACATTCAACCATTCTGAATGCCGAAACCTCATCCATAGCGCCTCTCACCACACCCTTATCTCTGGTGATTTATATAGGAGGGGTTTAGATGGGACACTCCTTAGGTGCTTGGAAAAGGAGGAATCCAACCAAGAGTTAGTTGACATCCACAAGGGCATTTGTGGTGGACATTCTAATGGTCTTGCCATGGCCCGAAGGTTGCTTAGGGTGGGATATTATTGGCCCACAATGCAGATAGACGCAGTAGCCTTTGCTAAGTCATGTGAAAAATGGCAAAAACATGGAAACCTAATTCATGCTCCGGGTAGGGAGCTGATCCCTTTTGTTTCTCATTGGCCATTTCAGCGCTGGGCCTTTGATCTAGTTGGGCAGATTCATCCCAACTCATCAGGTGGACATAAGTTCATTATTACTACCACTGACTACTTCACAAAATGGGTGGAAGCTGTGCCACTTTCTATTGCTTCAGGGAAGACTATCTCTTTGTTCATCTTGAATCATATTATTTGTCAATTTGGAGTGCCTTCTGAGATTATCACTGATAACGGAGGTCAATTCAAGAACAAGGACCTAAAGCATTTATGCAAGAAGTTTAAAATTAAGCAACACTGGTCCTCCATCTATTTTCCACAGGGAAACGGATAGGCAGAAGCCTCTAATAAAACCATTCTTAAAATTCTTCATAGGACAGTGCACAAGAATGGTAGGGATTGGCACTTGCAAATCAATCCAGCACTATGGGCTTACAGAACAAGCATTCGCACACCTACAGGAGCCATGCCTTTTGCCCTTACCTATGGCACTGAAGCAGTATTACCTTTAGAAGTAGAGATCCCATCACTCAGAGTCTCACTCAAAGGATTGATAACAGATGAGGATTACCGCGCCATGAGGTTACAGGAACTAGAACTTCTAGATGAGAAGCGTAAGGCTTCCTTTGATCATATGAGAGTGTATCAGAAGCATATGTCCAAGGCATTCAACAAGAAGGTTCACCCTAGAGAATTTCAAATAGGTGATCTTGTTTTGCGAGAGAACCCTAAGAACCAACAGAACAGAGAACAAAAGGGTAAGTTTGAACCTAACTAGCTTGGACCATATGTCATCACAGCTGCTTTTAGTACAGGTGCATATTTATTGTCAGATCCAGATGGAGAACAGCTCCCTGATCCCATCAACATTTTTCACCTCAAGAAGTTCTATCCTTGATGCCCTTTCAGTCTCGGGGGCATCCTTTGTACATACTTATTGATCCTGAAAAAATACCAAAAAAAATTGATATATGATGCTGAAAAAATCCTAAAAAGTATAAAAAGTCCTGAAAAAATATAAAAAAATCAAAAAATGCGAAAAGTTCAAAAAAATTAAAAAAGTGCCTTGGTGAAAACTTGGAAACAGGCGCCTTGGTAGCAAAAATACAAAAAAAAGAAAAAAAATAAAAAAATAAAAAAAGATTCCAAGTGGTGAAAACCTGGAAACATGCGCTACTTGAGGCCTTTGCACTCTTATTTGTTAGCATGCATCCTCGACACTGAGCCACTTTCCATCATGCCTTGACCTTATTTGACTTGGTCTGGAATTGGTCTTTGTCTTTGTCTAGGGGGCATAACTGTTAGCATTGGTCTTTTAGGTGCGTTTGTCTCTTGGGGCATTTCACAACAGGTGTTTTTCAACACCACCCCAAATAGTGTTTTTCAATACTACCCTTGCGTCGAGTGTTCCTTAACACTTATCAGATGTCTTACCCAATAGTCCAAGTGTAATGTGATGTTTCTCACTAAGCAGATGTGATACTTAGAGTTTGACTCTATGAGCAAAACACACACACTTAAACAATCAACTCGTTGAGAAATGTTGACTTTATTTTTCTTTGTGTGCTATCTATGAGGATTTCTTTGATGAGTGGTCTCTCCTTGAGAAGTTTTCGATGATGCATAGCTAGAAGACTGAGGGTATGAGAACATGTTTTATTTTTTTATCTGCTTGTGGGTATATTTTTTTGATCCTAACTATCATGAGCATTTATGTTGGTCTTACTTGACACTATGGATTGACAAGGTATTATCCTTGACTGTTTTGCGAGTGCATGCTTCTAGTTATCCTGACTTTCATGTGTCTTGATGCAAGAATAATCTCGCCATATCAAATTTAGGTGATCTCACTACATTAGTCATCTGGACCTACATGTCTTTGATGCCTAGGTGAGATTTCCACATTTCTATCTGATAAAGATCATATTCATATCCACATAGTTATGCTAGTGTGCATTGTATGATCTGATGACACTACCAATAACGCTCGATGATGATAATTAGATGACTATAGACGTTGTGACCTTGCAAGTCAACCACTTTCATAGTAGCTTGCATTTTTAAGGTCATGTTAGTCTAGTTTTGCATCTTGCATATGGAGAGAGCTCTCCTTTTCATCTTACATGGACCTATCAACCAACTGCGCTCACCTTTCCTTCTTCTCGATCATGTCTTTCACTCCTTGTCTTTTTCATCTCGAACCTATTCCTATTCATCACAAGGGGTTAATCATATCATCATATCTATATCACAACTGTCATTTCTAGAAACATGAGTCTATATCATACACGTGAGAATTAAACATACATCTATGAGAGAGAACATACATAAGCATTTTTGAGAAAAATGACAAGACAATATACATAAACTGATACATCCATCACAAGAGAGACATAAACACATGATACAATCAAACATCCAGTAATCTCATATATACATCAATGTCATGATACAATATACAATATGGGATCCCATAATCTAGATCAATGTCTCAAGATATGTCTAACCCTAAAACCTAAGACTAACTACCACCCTCATGTCCTGGTGCTGGTGGAGGTGGTGCTGGATCAGGAACTACATCTGATCTACCCACTATGGCAGAGTATGACGGTGCTCTCTGATCCTCTGGGACTGCCTGAATGTAGAGGCCATAATAATATGCAGCTCGTGCTACCTCTCTCTGTCTCTCTACCGAGGAAACCTGTAGCTGCCTCTCCCGACGCTCTATCTCTACTCTCTGATTAGTGAGCTTCTACTCTCTCACTGCTATAGTAATCCTAAGCTGCAATATCTTAGCCTCGAGAGCTTGTATCCTCGCTCTCAGATCATCTCCACCCGCAAGCTGGTCCTGCTTTGCCTCTACCTGCTGGCGAGCTGGTCTCACCTCATCCTTAGGCATCACCAATCTCTATCCCCGTGACCATTTATGGCCACCTAATCTAGATCCCTCCCCTCTCTCCATCCTCCTCCCTCTCCCCCTCCTACCATCTCCTCCATCCCCTCCATCTCCTCCGTCCCCCCGTCATCTCCTTTGTCTCCCCCCTGTGCTGGTACCTGTGCATCTGGTATCATAAACTAAGGGAATGGCACCCTCCACCGCTCTGCCCTATATGCTGCATTGGCCCCTGCATCTACCACATCTAGGTGATACTCCCAAAGCTCACTCCTGATACCAGCTGTCTCTGTGACTGCCTGCCGGTAGTCTAACATGGGTAGCCACCCATGTCCCTCCTCATCCCTGACTCGGGCGTATGTAGTGGTCTTTGTCGAGACCCGCTGCTGCCTCCCAAACTGTCGCCATACCCGAGTGATGCAAAATCTCTCTACAATCTCTGGGTGTCAGCCTACTAATGGCTGAGTGCATAGCATGTAACTCAGCTCCTCATCCGCATCACTCCACCCCTCCACATCCCTGTACGGCCTCCATGTGAAAGCTATCATCTCATCCAGGATCCTCCAATAGTATGTCACATCCCCACTATGAGCATGTGATATGAACCCCACATATCTATAGGGGTATCTCCTCTCCCTCGGCTAAACCCTCAGGTGCATCACCGCGATGTGCTCCCACACCCACACCTGTGCCAGGATGGCACCGCACACCCACGACCGGCTGTCCCTGTACATGATCTTGTGTAGCTCATGGTACATCTCTGCTAGTATGGCCAGACCCCATGCCATGCGCCGAGGTCTGCCTACCAAGTCCATCAGTAACCTGGCCCATCCGAGCGGGAATCCCTTCTGACTGCGATCAATCATCAGGATCTGTGAAATGATCGATGCCACAATACATGGCACCAGGAAATCTCTACTGAAATCCTCTACTAACCGCTCCCAGCTGACATGTCGATCCAGGATAGTCACATCCTGGAACATCTCTTGGATCATCCGTCGCCCCTCGGTCACATCCTGATCATAGTATACCTATGCCATCACACAAATCATGTTAGTTTTCATCATATAGAAATATTACACTTACACAATTTAAAAACATGATTATACTTACAAGCTCGCCGTGAAATGGCACTCGTAGGATCCTATACACATCCTCTAGCGTAATGGATGCCTTGCCTGTGGGAAGATGGAAGGTGTTGTGCTCGCTATGCCATCTCTCGGCCAGCGCAGTTAACAACCCATGGTCAGCTTTGATGTCTGGGAATCTCAGTAAATACCTGAATCCCATAGTCCTAATGTCAGCATTGCCTGGATCATCTAGATCTCGGACACACCTCAGCCCAGTCACCTTCGGCGCTCTGATGATGAGCGCCAGAAAGACCTCCTGCAAGCCATTAAACCAAGCCAGTTGTTAGAACATATCATGATGGATGCCTAAAAATTAGTCTAACACATCTTTAAATACCTAATATTGTCTGGACCCATGTCATTTTTTGCTTACAAAAACCTAAAAATTTAGATTTTACACTTGGGTGATACTATTTTTTTGGAGAAGTACTGTGCAATACTTCTCCCTATAGTGGTGCGATATACTTTGGGTTGTGCGATACTTCACCCGGTATCGCGTGATATTTTACCTAGTATCATGCGATACTGGTGCCTATACTCATGTGATACTTTGGGGACCCGCGAAGTATCGCGCGATATTTATCCCCAAAGGGCGCGATACTTCTAAAGTATCACGCGATATTTCACCTAACTTAAAATTTAAAATTTTAAAACTTTACAAAACGTGCTTAAAAGGTATTAAATGACTCAAAAATAGTGAGTTTTTTGAAAACATACCGGGGCAGGATAGTGCGGTGGCCGGTTGTGCAACCAGGTGAGCTCAAATCGATGCTTGTGGATGGGAACTCCTGCTTGCTGGGCCATATTCTCTCTCTCAAGCTCTAAAAATTCTCAAATCACTATAAGACAAATGATTTTTGAAAATGACATTTTCACCCCTTTTATAGCATTTTGACTTTTGACCAATTTTCAAAACACCTCAGAATTGTGCGAAAATTGCACCCCTAGCTAATTTCGACTTCTTGGATCCATTTTCAGACTCGAAATTGAAATCCAAGGTCATCTTGATAGTCAAAATCGCATTTCAATTTTCACCTTCTTCTGCGCAGTTGGCTAAATCTTTTGAGGCCTAATCCTTCGATCTTTGTTGGGGCATCATCATTTCTTCATTTCCATGTCTTCCAAACTTCTAGTCTTTCATTCATCTTCATTCAATTCACTCCTTTCTCACGTTTGACTGCATCTTTTTCAGTCAGGCTGGGGCATGTTTTAATGGTTAACCTATTGACCTTTACATTCGATTATGATTTCATTCTGATTTGATCAAATCTTTATCAATTTGCTATCTCTCCTCTACCTGATTTCGATTTCAATTCTAAGGGGGTAGTATTTATGGGATCCTCATCCCCGATTCCTTGATTCTCTTGATTCAGACATCTTTTGTGAGATTTTGCTCAAATTTGAGATTCTTATCTCTTACTTTGAATGTGATCCCGAATCAACCTCATGATTCAAAGGCCTTTGTCTATGTTTGTCCGGATGTGATCCTGAATCGACCTCACATCTGAGTTGTCTTGTGATCCCAGATCGATCTCACATTTCAATTCTTCTTTGACTGCATGTGTTCCCAGATCGATCACACATTAGTCAAAGAGGGGCAAATGTATGCACCCTAAAATGGTCGCCTAGACTTTGGGCCCCATTTATTTGATTTATCAACCCCGAATCAGTTTTATCAATAATCAATATTTTCAACATTATCAATTTCTTGATCAAGTCTTAATTTTGATTATATATTGGATTTTTATCCTATGGGATAATCATTTATCCTAAGTCTTTATTTGATTAAAAGGAATATTTCCTCCCCTTTTGATTAAATAAAAAGCCCCACCTTTTCCTCTTATCCTAAGTTGCACAAATAAAACATTATTCTTATTTTATTAAAAGGGAAAAAACATTTTTTGTCTCATATGAACACTAAAGTCAACTCCTATTTTTCTATTGGAGGATATTTGTGCACAAGGATCAAGCTTCCATTTTTCTTCACCGTTGATTAAGTCTTTTGCCTCTTAATCTTAATGGTTCATTCCTTCTCATTTCTTATAAAAGGAGAGCTCTCTTCTTCATTCTAGATCCATCTTTTTTATGCTAATGTTATGTTGCAGGTTTTCTAGGTCATTTGGAGCTTTCTTTGAAGACACTCTTGCATCCAAGCTTTGAAGATCTTTGTTGTTGCATTTCATTTAGTTTCATATTTGCTTTCATAGTTGCATGATAATGGCATTCTTAGTGTAGATTTTCTTTTATGCAATAGATTAATCTCACATAGTCTAAATAGGAAGGATTTGTAACACTTGTTCTTTCCTTTTCATAGAATACTTTTCATATTTGCATCTTCATTGTAGTTGCATTGCATTGCATTTCATGGTGATCCTTGGAGATATTGGCATTCTTGCCCTTGTCTTCATTTGAATCTCTCATTGTGTGGTTGACTAGCAAGGTCATAAGCTTGTAGCTCTAGTTGAGAGCAAACACATCATAGTCCCTTGCAACTCCATGCATAGAGAGCTATGAGCCGCTTTGTGAGGCCTCATCCTTGAGCAACCTTGCATGTAATGGTTCATAGAAGTGCACCATTTTAGCATGTACATTATGAAAGAATTTTGTGTTTCTATCTCCACCATTGAGCCAATTCTCTCTAAACTTTTGGCACCAGAAGATTTCCTCTTTTTCTAGTATGTCCTCATTGTCAGTTTTTAGTTGTTTCTTTTTTAAGTAAAGTTCCTCATTCATGCCTTTATCAATGACTAATCTGTTAAGGTCTTCCAATTCTTTGTCTATTCTAATTTTTGCTTCAAAGATATTTACAAATCTACTTTTTTTCCATGCCAAGAGTTTATTTTTAATAGATTTCATTTTTATTACTAAATAGAATAGTTTAGACCCTTTGACCATAGTTTCATTCCACCGTTGTTCTATGGGTTTTAGGATATTCTCATCTTTAAGCCACATCTATTCAAATTTGAAAGGGCACCTTTGGGTTGAATGTCCTCAATTATATTGAGATGTATAGGATAATGATAAGAGCCTAAGAAAGGTATAATTTCTACTAGAAGGTTATATGGTAAATCTACCCAACTTCCCCTGAAGAGGAACTTGTCCAGTTTTTCTGTAATGTTGTTGAATCCTTGTCTCCTATTATTTCATGTGAATGTATCCTTCTCTATTTTAATTTTTACCATCTAAATCCTATTAATCCAATCTCTGGAGTCAATTATTGCCACAAATGTTCTTGTTGATCCACCACTCTTTTCTTTGGGATCTAAGATAGCGTTAAAATCCCCACCCATAATACAAAATGGATCAAGTATCATCTCAAGGAAATTCTCTACTTCATACCAAACCCCTCTTATTGGTATTTTGGATGGGACCATAAATATTTAAAAATATGAATTACAGGTTGGACCCGATGCTTTTTACTCTTCCACACATCCAATTCCTACTACCACTAATCAGTGAGAAGGAGATCCATATCAAGCCCCATAACACTACCAATCCCCCAAATTCTCCCTCGGCCTAACTCCCCTCAATGTCCCAAATTTACAACTTTTTCCTTAGTGAGACCTCTTCTTCTTTGTTTAACTTAGTTTCTTGTAGCAACATAATTTTAGGTTTATCGATGGCAATGCAATGATTCATAAGTCATTGCTTGTTAGGGGCATTAAGGCCCCTAACTTTCCAAGATAATATTTTCATGGCTCTGTGGGAAGGTACTTCCCCTTCCTCGTATTTAGAAAAGTAGTAATCTTGTCCTAATCCCCTACTAGACCATCCTTTTCTATCAGTTCTGAGTGTGATTTTTTCCATCTTTTCTTAGTACTCGGCACAATACGGTGTATCCTTTTCAAAATTTGTCATTGAAATGCCTAGTGTGGGCTCTGCACCCTCTGTATCCTTATTGCCTAATTCAAAAATTTCCTCCTCCATCAACTCATGTGGTTTCTCATACTGATCCAATTCTCCAATTTTGTTAATGAACCTCTCCGTTTCTCTATTTATTGCATCCATATCAACCATGTCTTCTATTGTTTTATCGATGATCTCTTATAGGACTTCATTGCAAAACTCTCCTACATGTATGCCTCTACTCATGTCAAAAGACCCTTCTTATCTCCTAAAATAATCATTTTCTTTGCAAGGTGTTTCTTCAGTCATATTCCTAACTATCAGTGTAGTATCATCATGGAAGGTTGTATCCTTTTTTGTCTGGTATAAAGTTGTGGGAGAAACTAAATTCTATTTAATGGTACCCAAACCTATTTTTTGACTATCACTAGATTTCTTCTACTGACCTTTTTTTATTTTCATCCTCAATGATAAGGTCATTTGCCACTCCCTCCTTAGTAGTTTAAAAGGCCTCATTACATAGACAAACCATGCCTTCCTCTATATTCTCCTTACTTATGTGAGCTTCCTCTAGAATAGTCTTAGGATCAAAATTGGGCATTAAGAGCTTCAAAGGTTGCGGATCATCATCTTGCTTGCAACCTTGATTACCATTCACATCTTAGGAGACTTTCATTACATTTTTCATGATTTCCCGTGCCCTTTCTTCCACAATCTCCCCTTCTTCCATTTCTCCAAAATCTCTTAGGTTAATGAAAACTTCATTTTGGGTAGATTGGTTGAAACTTATCGTAAATCCCTCCTTTTTCATGTTCAGGTTGATGTTGACTTCATTGTCTATCTTGGGAAATAACTCGAGTGGTCTTTTACAAGGTACCTCTGACCTAGTTATTGTTTTGTACCTAGCAGACCCTTTGAAAAATATAGGTTTAACAACATATACTGCATTTTAAGTTCTTAATTCAATAATTTTCAATGAGCTCATATTTACATCCATCCTTACTTATATAACGACATCAGAGTATGACACATAATCTTATTCAAACCCTACTAATTCTCCTAGATGACTACTAATATTTCTTATTATCTCTTTATTCATCAATTCTATGGGAATTTTAGGAAGCATAATCAATCTATCTACTTTAAATGATTTAAGATTGGTAGGGTTAAATTTAGGTTGCCAATCCAAAAAATGTAAAATTGTGACCTTTATAGCATGGGACTTTACCAGACAGGAAATCATTTTTGAGCTTAACACTATAGAAATCAATATAGAATAAATCTTCAGATAAGATAGTGATACCTACCTTGTCCCTGTAAGTTTCTTGGAACTAGTTCATTACCTCTTCCCCCAAAATCTCATGCTCGTACCATCTTGCAAACAAACCAATTTTTTTGCAATGAGACCATGTACCTTCAATGATAGAATTGCTAGTGTCCAGAGTGACCTTCTCCTCTACATTTGCAATATGAAGCAATTGCGTAAACAACCTATTTGGATTAGTTGGTGGAGGTGTACGTAGGAATCTTGTTAGGATGTGGAGCATCATGAATATGGTTGTGCCTAATATTTTAATTTTGCATTGGCCTAATAGTAGTAGATTGAGTGCATGGAGGAGCCAAATTTTGCACCCTAGGTATAGGATTTTGTCAAAATTGCCTCTGATAATGTTTTGATTTTGATAATGATTATGATTTATATTATTAGGAGTTGGTTTTAGGAAATGCCCCATATATTTTTGCAGAGGAAGGAACATGGTGTTGCTCAAGAGTGTTTGAGCCACAGGATCTAGCCATACATGGGTGCAAGTTGAGGGTTGTGTTGTCCCAACAACACTCTATTCGAGCCAGATGCAAAATTTGGCATTTTTTAAGTAATAGAGAATACCCACATCCTCAAAACCTCTTGCCCTTTTTCCCTTTTGCTCATTTTTGTCATGATCCTTTTAGCCCTCTTGATCTTTTTATTTTTAACCAATTGCCATCCCGATTCATCAAATTTTTGAGGGGGGGGAGTCTAGTCCCTCTATTTTATGCTAGCATTCTACCATGAGTTATGGCTGAAATTTCCTACCCTAGATTTGAATGTGTTTCTGCTTTGCCAAATCATATTTTTTGTTCCCGCATTTTTTCGCATTTGCTGCTCCATCTTTTTTTTTTTACCGAAAAATAACTTTTACATTAAATTTTACCACTAGTGGCACTTGTTATATTTTGTATTTTTTTATAAATTTCATATTTTCTAAAGTCTAAATGCATTTTTTTTTAACTTTATAATTTATAAAAATTATTTTTCTATCATTTGATTGGCTAAATGAATTGAGGTCTTATACACATTTTTTTTGCAATTTGAAAACAAACAAAAAAATGTCACTTTTTAGCTATATTGAATTATTTATGCTACTTATTCAATATGTTATAATGGTCCAATTATTTGAAATCCATGTCATTTATTTAATTGTCACTAACGAATAACAAACATAGTGTTTATTCAAATATTTATATTTTATCACTGATGAATAATAGGCATAGCGTTTAATATTCGTCCACAACAATTAAGTTGAATCAAATCTTCATCCTTGATGAATAAAATACGTATGCCATGTTCTCTTTATTGATGCAAAAAATGTCATATCCTCTTGGCAAAAATTTGCATGGATTCTCAAGTCTTATTCTCACGTCTTATCCTCTGGGCATAGAAGTATTACCAATAATTTATAAAAAATACACGAAGGCATAAGATATATGTAAGAATTTAGAAATATTTGAACATTTTAATTTAGCATATATTAGAAATCACATTTATAAAGTATTATTATATTTTAAATTTTTAGAATTATGATTAAAATAAAATTATAATAAAAATATATTCTTAATTAAATTAAGACTAAAATTATAATTAAATTATAATTAATTAATTTTAGTAATATTTAAATTATTTGAATTAGATATAGAATAAAAATTTTAAAAATGTAGATGAATGGAGCAATGGGTAGGACTGCAATGGTCGAATCTATTGTAAGGCAAGAAGAACTAGGGTGGTTTCCTCCATGGTTCAAATTTACAAAGGGTTGGAGCATTTAGAAAACATGATGGGTTTTCATATAGACCCAATAAGAAACCCAAATGTTCATTTAATAGAAAGGAAAACCTGGGACAAAGGCGTTATCAATGGAAAGCTTCTAGTAGAGGTGAATGGTCCATTGGAGGTAGCCCCTCAAATTTAAACACTGAAAGGTATGGGAGGAGCCAAAGATTGTTTCTGATATAAAGGAAAAGGTAACACATAATGGTATAGGCATGCCTTTTCAAATGGATCGTAGGAACTTCAATAAGATAGCTCGAAACTTTTGGCACCCAAAACAAACACAAATAGGTGATATTCAAACCCAAGACTTACCAAAAGAAATACATAACATGATAGTTTTTGTTTTAATTAATGGGGAAGAATGGATAGAGTATGTGATCTATTTGAAAGGCCATGCCTTCTTGAAATGGGGAGGACAATGGCCAAACCATGCTAAAATCAAGGTCTGGTGTGAGTGTCAATGGGGTGAGGTTAGCACTTTCAAAACCCTAGCTAATGGTTCTTTTTTGGTAATTTGTTTTGATCAACATGATAGGGAATGGATAATGAATAGTGGTCCCTATATGATGGATGGAAAGGTTTTTATTTGAAAACATGGGAACAAAGCTTTGATCCTATCCAAGAAGAATTTATGGAAATGCCTATATGGATAAGCCTAAAACACCTACCACATGAATATTGGAATGAAGAAACTTTAAAGATAGTTGGAAACAAGTTAGGTGAATATGTGAGGATGAAAGAGGTTGTAGATAAGAGTGATCTACATATGTTTCCAAAGATTTGTATTAAATGGAACTTGTGTCATCCTCTACCAAAGATGATAGAAATGAAATCTAGGTTGGAAACCTAGCGTCAAAAAATAGCCATGGATGGAGAGTTTAAGTCATGCTCTAAATGTCTTAGGGAGGATCGCGAGGAAGTATAGTGCAAGAGTAAAAGTAAAGGAAAAGAATGTTTAGAGGATTTATTGTTCCAAGAAGTCATGAAACTAGCTTAGGAGAAAGAAGAATGCTATAATAAATTCCTACCTAAAGGTGCTCTAGACTTGGCACAATGGAAAGCTACAGATAACAAAGAGATAGATGAGTTGTGAGGTTGGGAGTAGAACCATCAAAGAGCAGTGGTGGACTCTTTTATGATGGAGTGTTTTTTCCCTAATCAATGTAAGGTTTTAAACACTATTGTTTGCTAAGGGTAAGAGGAATTTTAGAAGGGGACTGGAGCAAGAAATAGCTCAAGCAACAATATGGGACTCTCTAAGAAGTGATGGATAGAGTAAGATGGAGAACTAGGGGGAGGTAGGTATGGATACCCAGAGCAATGGATGGGAGGAGCAGCTACAAGATAATGAATTATTGGATAGATCTTGTAAACCAAGGTAGGAGTCTAATATGATGGGAGTAGAACAAGAAGAGAACATTGATTCTTCTAAGGGACTTAGAGAGGGGAGTAGTAATAAGGAAGGTGATAAACACTTCAAGGACATCCCTATATCACCAATAATAAATTAGGAGATCTCCTTTGATGATGTTAAGGACATTGGTGGTAGGGATCTGAATTTGGAATCATAATTTATGACAAAGGATGAATTGGAGGAAGGATATTTTTTAGGGATTGGTGAGAAACTAGGGGTGGTGGAGAAAAGGACTTTAGAACAATTTGATACTATAAGTTTCAAGGTGAAGGTTGGGAGAAGAAGAAAAGAGGTCATAAAAGTAATCAAGTCAAATTGCTTATAGTGAGGACTTCTTCAAGGAAGAGTAAACTTTTAAGATCAGGAAAAGGTATATCCTTTTCCCAAGAGCAATGAAGGTCTTTTCATGGAATATCAGGGGATGCAATTCCTCTAACAAGATTCATCTGATCAAACGGTGCTTTGATTAGGTGAGACCAGATTTGATTCTTTTGTAGGAAACTAAAATTAAGAAGGACTTTCAAAGTTTTGAGAATCAGCTCAAATTTTGGAAATGTGTTTTGACTGGTGCACAAGGGGCTTCTGGTGCTCTAGGGATTCTTTGGAAGGAAAGAATAGTGGATGTAGTAGTTTTGAGATAATAAATATGGTGGCAATGGGTAAAGGTAAGTTTTAAACAATTTCAAATTAGAATATCAGTTATCAATATTTATGGTCCAAATAGGAGTGAGGAGAAGAGAGCTTTATGGTTAGAATTGACTAAGTCTTATAAAGGAATAAGGATGATATGTTTATCATAGGAGGGGATTTTAATGTGGTTTTGGGCCTGAATGATAAGATGGGAGGGAAAGGTTGTTATGGATGAAGCCAGCAATATTTTAATAAATTTATCATGGATAATGGTTTATATGAGCTTCTCTTTAAGCAAGGTGAATTCACATGGAAAAATAGGAGGGAAGGATTTTTGAGCATAGCTGAGAATTTGGATTGGTTTCTACTAATGGGTGACAAGGCACAAGAATAATGGATGTGTGATGCTGAGATTCTACTTATAACAGGCTCATATCATTATCCTATTAGCTTAATAATTTAGGAAGATGC
Source organism: Chamaecyparis obtusa (assembly GCA_027943335.1). Lineage (NCBI taxonomy): Eukaryota > Viridiplantae > Streptophyta > Pinopsida > Cupressales > Cupressaceae > Chamaecyparis > Chamaecyparis obtusa. The sequence continues at coordinate 57,533 of BSBK01013817.1, read as the reverse complement.
TTCACCTTATCATTGCCCTTTCAATTTTGAAGCAATTTGGCTTCGATCTAATGGGTTTAAAATATTGTTTAAAGACCGGTCAGAGAATTCCCCAAATCAACCTGGCAATAAGGCTTTTTTTCTTTAAAAAACTTCAATGGTTAAAAGAACAATTAAAGCAATGGAAAAGAGAACACTATGAAAATATCTTTGTGGAAAAGTTCAACATTAAGCAGGCCCTAGGTCAATTACATATGAAGGTTATTGAGGATGGAATGGGAGAAAGTGATTTTAAGTTGGAAAAGAAACTGAATCAGGACTATGTAGAGGTGCTAGCTAGGGAGGAAATTTATTAGAGACAAAAATCAAGGGAAAAATGGTTAAAGGATGGGGATGGAAACACAAAAAAATTTCATAACCTAGTTAAAGTAAGAAGGGGGAATAATAGGATCTTCAAGATCAAGGGACATAATGGAGAAGAATTTATAGATAAAGATAAAATTAATGAAGAAGTAATTAGTTTTTTCTCAAATATTAATGACAGAAAAAGCTTGGATGTTCTTAGAGTACATGATGTTCTTGAAGTTATTCTCAATTGTATTTCAGAGGCATAGGATCAAATGCTTATGGCTGAGGTAACCAGGGAGGAGGCAAAAAATTATTTATGGGGTCTCAAGTGTGACAAAGCACCATGTCCAGATGGCTTCCCAGCAATCTTCTTTCAACATTTATGGGAGATTTTTGTTGTGGATTTATGGGAGGTAGTGGAGGAGGCTAGAAAAGAAGGTTTTATACTTAGAGACTTAAATAACGCTTTTACTGCTTTGGTTCCAAAGAAGAAGTTTATTTCCTTTCAAGACTTTCATCCCATTGCCTTATGTAACACAACTTATAAGATAATTCTGAAGTTAATAGTGAATCGGTTGAAGTTAGTATTGGATACTGTTATATCCATGGATTAAAGTGGTTTTTCCCTAGGAAGATCAATTTTTGAAGGAGTAATAATAGCTCATGAAGAAATTCATTCAATCAAATGCATGAAGGAATAAAGAATGATGGTGAAGCTAGACATAAAGACAACTTATGATGAGGTGGATAGAGGTTTTCTATTAGATGTTATTAAGAAATTTGGCTTTTGTGAGAAATGGGTTGATTGGGTTAGGAGTTGTATAGAAACTCCAAGATATTTAGTATTGGTAAATGGAAGCCCACAAGGCTTTTTGAGAGAAAGAAAGGTATCTATCAAGGGGACCCTCTTTCCCCCTTTCTCTTCATTATTTTAGCTAAATTTTTGGGAACACTTATATGTCAAAAATGTGATCAGCTTCTTTGGAAAGGTGTAAAAGTGGTTAGGGGTGTCAACCCTATTTCCCACTTACAATTTGTTGATGATACTTTTTTGGTTGGTGATGCATCTATACAAGAAGTCCAGATAATAAAAGATACTCTAGAGCTTTATGGGAAATTTTTGGGCCAATTCATTAACTAGAGGAAATCAAAGATATTCTCATTTAACACTCCATAGAGGAAGCATGGCAAAATTTCTAGAATATTGGGAATACAGGCAGGATCTCTCCTGAGTAAGTATTTGGGTATGATAACCTACAACTGATTGAATATCTTGATGGAATGAATGGACAAGTGAAAGACATTGATTAGAGATCACTGAGCTACTAAAGTGATATGTAAGGCAATTAAATCATTCAATGTATTGTCATTGATGTCAACTAGTTTTGACTATACTTATCATGACAGTTACAAATATCTGAAGAAGAAAAATGGTAAAGGAATGAGATATCTACATGAAGATGAGATGGATATGAAAAATATCGCTAAGGTATATATTGGGTAACTTGTTGATGAGTCTATGGCATCATGTTGTTGACTTGATTGTATTACATCAATTTGTTATGTATTAAAGATCAAAACTAAATAAGTTTATGTGGTCAGTGATTAAAGATTTTTGTATACATCGAGCTAGTGTAGTGTATACCGAGTAACAATAATAGTTGAGTTAGTTATCGCCGACACATTCTGTATTGACCAAGCAAGAGAAACAAATAAAGTTTATAACAACTGACTGAATTGATGAGCTGGACAATTGCTTATGATTCTGAGGTAGAAGATAAATTTTGTTATGATGATCTAACGACTGACAAAATTCAAGATTGATCGAATGGAGAAGGATGAAATATGTTATAGACACATCTGTTGAGGAATCTTGAAGTAGCAAAAGGAACGATGGAGATTAAGAAAAAAAATCTAATAGATGATAAAAAAATGGTTTATGAAGTCAATTTAAAGATACATGAGATTCATTATTGAGCCTGGAGCTTATTGACACTATAGGAGAATTCCTGTGAAAGGACTATTTTCATGCACCGCTGATCAAACTGGTTATAGATAGAATCAAGTTGAACTGCAGGCATTACCGAGCATCAGGGAATTATTCACCGAATTGAACAAATTGGAGGATATGAAGGATTGAATTGAATATTGATCAGAGGAGGTATTTTGAGCCTAGCATAGATCTAAAAATTTGCAAATCTTAGCTGTGTTTGAATCAGATCATTATTGTATCAGTTTAACCATTGTTACAGCAAAATATCTTAACCAAGTGGACTTAACAGTCTTTTTGTATTTCAATGTGACATTCAATGAATGTTGATTGTTTTCTTATTGACCCCATAGTGAATTATGGTCAAGGGAGAACTGTTAGTGATAAATCCTCTAACCAGGTCACACCTTAAAGTGTGTTTTGTGACCTTTGATAGGGTTGGCTCCTAGAAGAGTGAATTATTTTGGGTTACCAGTCCCAAGTGGTTTTTCCCCTAATAGGGTTTCTACTTTAAAAATATGTGTTATGTGTATTTGATGTGATTGGATTGTTATTTTACTTTACACATTTCATAACTAATTAGATCGGTAAATACAGTATTGAATTGACTGTCAATCAGTAGATGAAGAGAAAGTTATTGTTGATAGTTTATTGAGCCAATAATTTGATTGACAAGTTTGAATATATACATCTGGGAGATTGGGACTATAGGATAACTAGAACTAATTGATTCATCCCCCATCTCAATTATCTAAAAATTGGTATCAGAGCAGGGTTGCTTGCTTGGAAAGAAAGTTTAAAGGACTTAAGCTAAAGATCACAAGATGTATAAGAGAGAGGTGCCAAAGCTGAACAAAGACAACTTCTCGACATGGGAAAGCAGAATGAAGTTGCATATATCTAGAATTGGAGAATATGTAGTATTTTACCTGGACAATGCTTACATTCAACCAACTATTGGAACTTTGATTGTTGATCATTAAGAGATAGACATGAACACAACATGAAAATGATAGAGATTGTTGTTGCCTTATCTGATGTAGAATTTGAAGATATCAAGGCATGCACTAATGCTAAAGCAATGTGGGATAAACTTGTACTAGTTCACGGAGGAGATGTAAATGTGTTGAGAGCAAGAGCTAAAAGCCTTAGAGTAAAATTTGATGACATGAAGATGAAAGAAGGTGAGAACTATCACAGTACAGTAACCGAATCAAGGAGATTGTCAATACTATCTGAGGAGTAGGAGGTGTTATTGATGAAGACACTATTGTTAGTAAAATTCTTATAACCTTGTTGCCAATCTATGCTATTAGAATCTCTGTAATTCATGAAATCAGATCTGCCCCGGGTAACATTCTTACACTTGATAGCCTGATAGATAAATTGACTACTTTTGAGTTGAATAACTATGATAGTAGTATTGTACCGAATGTTGAGTCTGCATTTATGTCATCTTTGAAAAGTGGAAAATCAAGCAGTAAACACATGATAAGAAATGAGAGTGACGATGACAGTGATGAGGATGAACTTGATGAACTCAAAGTATTAATGGCTAGGAGAATGCAAAAAGGTAAAGGAAGATACAAAGGGAAATTACCTTTGGTATGTTTTAACTTTAAAGAGATCGGTTACATTGCAGCTAGGTGTCCTAATTGAAAAGATGATGACAAAGACAAAGACCCATCCGGTGATAGAAAGTTTGACAGAAAAGATAACCAAGATCGCAGAGGCAACCGACAGTATGACAAAAGAAGTAATTGAGACTACAAAGACAAAGGCAAGAAAGCATGTTACCTTGTTGAAGATGATGATGACACCGACACCGACACTGATGAAGACATTGAGGTGGTATTCATAGCTTTGAAAGAAGATTTAGAATAAGAAGAAAGGTATGTTGAAACAACACTTATTTATAAAGTTAGCAAGAATGATACATGGATTATTGATAGTGGATGTACTCATCATATGACTGGTGATGAAGAAAAATTTGAATACCTTGAACATTATAATGGAGGATTTATTAAAATGGGAAATGATACACCTTGTCTAGTAAAAGGAAAAGGATCTATCTTGTTGAGCAGTAAGATTATATGTGAAAATGCACATTGGGTGAAGGAACTTAACTATAATGTGTTGAGTGTAGCACAGCTAAATAACTCAGGTCAACAAGTTGCATTTGAAAATAGAAAGGTGAAAATCTATAATGAGACTGGAAAGTTGGTTGGTACTGGTGAATAATCAAAAGGTAATCTGTTCTATCTTGACAATGTTGAAACTTCTTGTTTAATGGCTAGAACTGAAGATGTGTGGTTGAGGAACAAAAGGTTATGTCATGTGAATTTTGACAACATGATTAAGATTGGTAAGAAAAGAAAAGTTAGAGGCTTGCCGAGTTTATCTAAACCTGACCATGTCATGTGTAAACAATGTCAAATGGGAAAAATGTCAAAATCTAGTTTCAAGAGCAAGACCTATTCATCTAAAGCTATTTTGGAGTTGGTTCACACCAACTTATGTGATCCTATGAGAACGCAAAGTTATTACGGTGATAAATATTTTATTTTATTTGTTGATGACTACTCTAGGATGATGACAATTATATTTTCGATAAAGAAATTTGAAGCCTTCAAGATGTTTAAATGGTATAAAACTAAAGTGGAAAAGAGTTAAAATGCTTAAGATCTAATAGAGGTGGTGATTTTACTTCTGATGAGTTCACTAACTTTTGTAATGAGCATGGAATTAAAAGATAGGTTTCAGCACCGAGAACACCACAACAGAATGGAATTGTTGAAAGGAGGAATAGATCCATAGTTAATTGTGCTAGAACACTGATGATTGAGAAAGATGTTGCACAAATATATAACAGAGAGAATTTGTTAGCACTATTGTATACACATATAACTGATTACAACTGAAGAAAGATTCAAACAAGAAACCTTATGAGTTACGGTATGGGTACACACTGAATGTAAGTTATTTCAGAATATTTGGAAGTAGATGTTACATTCCTAAATATGATAGAAATGGAAAATTTGATTCTAAAGGTGATGAAGGAATATTATTAGGATACTCTACTAAAAGTAAAGCTTAAAAATGTTTGAATAAGGTTTCTAACAAAATGATTGAAAGTGAAAATGTGAGAGTTGATGAGTTTGCTAAGAAAAATGATGAAGAAAGAAAAAAGGAACCAGAAGAGTATGATAGATTTGCATACATTGAGCAACCTGACATTCTACCCAAGCCATAGGCTGAAGTTACCAAACAATAGGATAAATATACCAAGCATCAGCCTATAGAGACTGAGAATCATGAAGTGGATACCGAGGAAGATATTGATCCTACACCGAATGATGAACAAAGAAGAGAACGGGTGTTAGCAAAATTTGTGACAAGACACCATCCATAGAATCAGATTATTGGTGACAAGCAAGCTAGCATGATGACATGAAGTAAGTTGAGAAACACCACATGTTTAGTTTGTGAATTTGAACCTTAAAATGTTAGAGATGCACTTGAGAATATTGAATGGATTAAAGCAATGAATGAGGAAATTGAGAAAATACTGAAGAGAAAAATATGGACATTGGTACCGAGACTGAATGATAAAAATGTTATTGGAACCAAATGGATATTCAGAAACAAGTTGAATAAAAATGGCGAAGTCACTAGGAACAAAGCAAGACTTGTACGTAAAGGGTATGCACAAGAAGAAGGTATTGATTATGGTGAGACTTTTGCACCAGTTGCAAGACTTGAAGGAGTCAAAATATTAATTGCATGTGCTTCCTACAAAAGATTTAAAGTATATCAAATAGATGTTAACTCTGCATTTTTTAATGGGATACTTGAGGAAGAGGTCTACATTGAACAACTTGAAGGTTTTGTTGATCCAAATCAGAAAAAACATGGTATGTAAGTTGTACAAAGCACTGTATGGATTGAAACAAGCACTAAGAGCATGGTATGAAAGATTGCATTCATATCTTATTAGTAGTGGATTTGTTAGAACAAACTTGATAATAGCAATTTATATTTGAAAGGTGAAACTGATGACAAGATTCTTATTGCTAAATTTTTTGTTGATGATATCATATTTAGAGGACATGATAATCTATGCAAATCATTTTCTAATGAAATGAGAAAAGTATTTGAAATGTCGATGTTTGGAGATATTAAATTCTTTCTTGGTTTGTAAATTCTACAACAAAGTGAAGGGATATTCATAACATAATTAAAGGACATCAAAGAAGTGTTGAAGGCCTTTGGAATAGAAGATTTAAAACCACTAGGTACACTGATGGTCACATGATGCAAATTAACAAAGGATGATCAGTCAACTAAGGTAAATCAAACACTATACAGATCAATGATTGGAAAATTGATGTATGTTGTGCATAACAAATTGGATATTGCACATGTTGTTGGGATTGTAGCAAGATTTTCTGGTAATCCTAAGGAATCACATATGACTATTTTTAAGAGGATTTTGAGATACTTGAAAAACACAAAGAATTATGGTTTATGGTATAAGAAAGAGGGTAATTTTGAACTACAAGTTTACACCGACGCGGATTGTGCTGGAAATATTGATGACCGGAAGAGCACTACCGGTGGAGCATTATTTTTAGGTGAAAGAATCATTACTTGGATAAGCAAGAAACAAGCATGTATTTATTAGTCTACTGTCGAAGAAAATAATGTTGTTGTTGTTGCTAATTGTTCAAAAATTGCATGGATAAAATGTAATGCCCCGCCAGGGAACCCAAGAGAACTTAACCTAAACATGCATCTAAGTTTGCAGAATAATTTTTTTTTAAAAGTTAACATACAAGATATACAAAAGTGCAGAAGCAATATCCATTTACTCACATAAAACAATAACCAACACAAGTTACAACTCTCAAGGGTTCCTTGATGAATATTACTTTAACATTAATTAATTAATTTAGATAAGGTACAATTACAAAACCCATATAAACAAATGAAGTATAAAATAATATCACAAAGAAGATGACATGAATACAACTGGCACCATAAGGTATCCATAAATCTACATCCACTGCACATGTCGTAGGGTATGTAATACAATAACTGAAATGAAGAACACAAAACACCTCTGATGAACTGATACAAAGATACAAGATCACAAGGAAGAAGATCAAGAAGAAGAACATCTCTCCAACAATGAGGATCAAGAGGGAACAATGCAACAAGGAAGATCATCTAGCACTAGTGCACGAACTTCAGTATCTCAAATGGTAAAAGAATCACTACCACCTGACCTCGTGAACCTAAATGGTCCACTCTCATCATGCTGAGGAGATAACAACAGATCCCACTCAGATAACAAACAAAATAGAACAAGCAAAGGAAAGGATTCCTAAAAGCTCTCTAACTCAAGGTGATAAGTAATAATGTCATGAAAGACTCACTATTGCAACCGACACATGTAGGATAACTAGACTATGCATAGGAAGGTGTCATCATGTATGTCTAACCCTTGAGTCTCGTCCTGGTAATCTTGTTGGATCCCGGCACCCAAGTGACCATACATAGATCAATGAATTCTCGTACAGATGAAGCCATTAACTATACTAGACACACACATCTCAAGGTGGCAAGCATCTTCTCCATTCCCACCTTAGTCTATACTAGCACTAAGCCAGGGCAAGGAAACATATCTTATTATGTTCATTTTAAAATCTCTCAATGTTATATTTAATTATCACTTGATTAAGATGCTTAACAATAAGTGATCTTGGCAGCCACTTGTGGGCCTCGGCGCTTATTGCAAGCCACCTTCTACTACATATCTAGGTAAACTACACTAGGCTCACAAATCTCACATAGATCACAAAAAGATAATAATGTCCCTCAGAACTATTCCACAAAATAACAGGAACATACCGGTTCTCACAAAACCATGATATCACAAAACACTCTCAAAGTGTTCACGAAAGAATATACACATGATCCCGTGGATCAAACATAAACAATCAATACCATATTCTCCTCTATAGAATATGAAGCAAAACTCATTACAACATGAGCCCAAATGGTTAAGTCAGGGATGATAGTCAGAATAAACACTCACATCAAATATAATATTGAAATCATGCCACAACCGACTCATGCCCAAGCCTCTATTTTTCCCCTAGGTCTTCTAGTACCTAAAAATATAACAAGCAAAAGAAGACACTCCAGGCACAAAGAAGACAGATAGGCATCATAGATAATTGTAAACTAATTTCATAAGCACTTTAATTTCCATATTGAACATAATTGAATCCATATGCAGAAACGCATAAAACCATTAAGAGATACTTAACATAAGCCTTATAATAATGCAAATATTAAAGAATGTATCCAATATTCATCCTACAGGTTCAACAGAATGAAAACGCCCAATTTCAATATAGATATAACATTTCTAATAATCTAGTTTGGTCAAAAGACCCAAGTTTAAACCCTTCATTCCAGGATTGAAATTAAATAAATGACACAATTAATCTATACTATAAAAATGAAATTTTAATAGATAATACTGCTACCATATTACTTATAGATTAAACTACACGAATTCATTTATTTAAATGACAAAAAGGAATATAAATCACATTACTAATCTATAACAAAATCATTCGAATAGTTTACAAATTAAAATAATTAATTAATAAAAATTTATACCATATATAGAATACAAACTATAATTTACAAAATATACAATATAAACTATGAAACATTATAATATAAAATATAGAAAATATCTATATAATATAAAATATAAAAATTCATATAAAAATATATTTTAATATAATTATATTTTTTATTTATATTTTTCAATATAAATGTTCAATTATAACATCTTAGTGGCATAAAAAATAATAATCGAACCATAAAAATATCGCTCTACTGTCTTCTACACAAAAATATGCAAACAAAGTTTTAGTCACAGAAATTCTGAGAATGGAGAACGGAACGGCAAAGTATGTCAATGGGGGCTCTCTGCCCGCTGGCCAAATTCTTGAAAATGCTAATAAACATTGTCCAGGGCCGGAGGTAGAAGTGGCAGGGAAGGCAGACGCTTGCGAAGGATGCCCTAATCAATAGATATGCAAGACTGCTCCCAAGGGACCTGATCCAGCCATATGGGTAGACGAAGAACTGGTAGCCGCATTTTTGAGCATTGACAACACTAGTGCAATAAAACTGATGGAAACCCTAAAGGAAAAATAGCAAGAGCAGATAAAAAATAAGAAAATGGTAAAGCAAGGAGAGGGTTTGCGTCAATATTATAAGCAGCTTATTCATGACCTTCAACTTCAAGTCCGGCAAAAGATGCACAATCTCAATCATCTCGAGGCTCAGCGCAATGATCTTAATTCCAAAGTAAGGGCACTGAGAGAAGAAACTAAAATGGCTCTACCTTTTTCGGCACCTCGCTTCTGTACTATCGAATCCTTGGATTCTCAAACCAGCTTCTTTGCGAAAACAAAGTACGCGGTTAATCATCCTCAGGCTTCTCACAGCTCTTTCCCTAAGTCTCATCACAACATCTTGCATCTGTAAATTGGTGTTGTTGCAACATCCATGACCATCCAGCTCAATGAAGCATGCATTTTTCAGCACTCTCCCCCTAGACTAATGTCTAGGGCTTCACCACAGGAGGGGCCTTCCATAGAACGGGATTCTTCTTGGCTGTCAGCCCACCAACAAAATGCCAAGAGGGCAAAAAAGCATCTCACAAAATCTTTCACACAGAGAAACTCTTAGACCTATGTACCCTTCACTCTACCACTCAACAACAAATTTGATAGATTGGGCTCAGAGAAGGCTACAGTATACTCCCCGCCTCATAAGCATGCATCAAAGTTGATCCCGAAAGAAAAGCCTTTCAAATACAATGCAACAGTACATGATAACAGACCTTATACCAGGAAGATGAACCTTAAATGGGAACAGGGCAAGCACAACTTGCAGCCCTATTCTCCCCCACATCGTAGGTTTAATGGCAAGTTCAACAAATCACACCGTAATTTAGAAATTGATGGTAAATCTGATATTTATTCACATAATCATATAGTTGTTCATAATAGTTCTGTTTATTCTCCCCCTCATAGGTGGACCAATAACATTAAGGAAAACTATTGTGAAGTAGAAGATAATAGGCGATAGAGTAACATTAGACCTAATCCTAAACAAATACAACTTGTTATTGAGCCTACTAACCTAGATCTTAAAGATGGTTGCATAGAAAGAATTCAGAATTTTTGTGCAGGTTCAGGTATAATATGCAGATGGAATGGAGTCGAAGCTACAGTTTATGATATAGCAGCCTAGTTGAAATCTCAATGGCTTAAAAAGGTAGCTGTCACAATCCTTACTGAAAATTTCATTTATTTAGACTTTAGCAATAAATCCCTTAAAAAGCAAATATTGTCAGAAGGCTGCCCTAAATTTAGAGATATATCATTTACTATTTTTGACTGGTCTCCCCTCTTCAATCTCAAAAAACTCATAGACTTCATGGTGGACAAAGCCATCCTCCTTAAGAACCTTCCCCTAGAATGCACTTGGCAGGAAACTCTTAGGAAAATAGGCAATCAGATTGGCTAGTATATTGGAACAGTACAAAACGAGTATAATCAAGTAGAGAAAATAATTATTGTTAAAATGAATTTACATCAAAAAACTATTCCTCCTATCCGATTATGCTTTAAATCTAGCTCGGTAGTCATTAACCCAACCATAGTTGAGGATTTCATTGAAGAGATGGAAGATACCCCTATTTGCCCCTTAAGCTCTATAGTTGTCCCCACTTATCAAATTAAGAACATGGGCATTAAGGTAGATTTCTATAAAGATAAGGGAGGGTTTGTTATCTACAACAACATTGACAAGAATGCCGAGAGGGTCCCCTATACTCCTAAGCACGGTATCCCTCAAAGTGATCCACTTGCTACTAGCATCATAAGGGAGAAGAAGAATTCAATCAAGAAAGTGGATCATAATCATGACAAATCTCCTACCTATGTAATAGGGGGGGATGAAATAGTTCAGTCAGAGGTCAGTAAAGTAGCAAGACATTATTCAATTGCTTCTGACAAGACCTCTCATAATACAGATATTAGGCTAAATATTCCTTTAGATAATGAAGTTTCCACCCCAAGATATGAGGGAAAACAAGATTTAGTTACTAATTTAAGTAGAGAGAAGCAAGAGCTCTCTTCCAATCAAAGTATATCTATTGGAGATGAGTCCAACAAAATCTTAGATGATGAAAGGAATTATGATACTGAGGATGAAGAAAAGAAATGTGAGAGAGAGGTTAACGCAAGTGCGAAATTATTAGGAGAAGAAGTTACTGATGAACTAATGGACAGATTTTTTTGATGAAATCTGTGATAGGGAGGAACTTATTCTACAAAGGAATCTTCTAATTAAAAATATAAAGGAAGGTAAGGCAGCAAGGAGTGATGAAATTGTTAATAATCAGAGGAGTGAAAATGACCATAATTTTATAGGGATCGATGTGGAGGAAGGGAAGATATCAGAAGGTAGTATTTCTTTGGAAGAATTTAAAATTATAGAAAATGGACCAGAGATAAATAAAGAGTTAAAAGAAAAATCCCCAAAAAGGCCATTAGAAGCTAATAAGATCCCAACAATAGAAAAATTCAAGAAATACAAAGTTTTGGCCCAAGAGAGCTTTGACTTTTCACTCTCATCAGATGACGAATCTAGTGACCCTACAGAAAACAATAGGAGAAAGAGCATACTGATCGATGCCTTAATGAAAGAAGATACATCCTTATCTTTCCAAGATATTTTGGAAATAACAGCATTACCCCAAGTAACAAAAAGCAATAAGATCACAAAATCTGATAACCTAAATAAGGAAGGACTTATAAAAAACTAAGTTCTGATTTACAACCCGACTCCTTTAAATATCAAAGAACCAAACTTTGAAGAAAATAGAAACCAAGACAAAAAGAGTACCAGGGATATGGAAGGAACTGAAATCAAGGAGTGTCTGGGTTTTAAAAGATAGGAGGAAATCGAAGACATATATCCTGAGAGTATTCCTCATATCAGTGATATAGAAGTGAAGGAGAAGGCAAAAATCCCCACAAACAACCTTTCCTTGGACAAGTTGGAAACTGGAAAATATTTAATCCCAAACAATAGTGTAACCTACATGGAGGAGCAGTCAGATATCTCTAAAAATTCAAAATCTGAAAAAGAAAAAATTGATGAAGAAGTTAATATAATAATAGATTACATGAAAGAAACATTTCCTGAAGAAGTAATAGAAAAACTGAGAAAAGTAATTGGGGACTTAGAAGATGTTAAGCATCAAGAGGATCTCATCAAGGAGATCGTTAGACTGAATAGTGTCAACTTAGAAACTCCTATAGAAGAACTATTAATCAATTTGGAAGAAAAGGAGGTGAAAGAACAGATTCCTCTAGGCATAGCACAAACCATTGTAAGCAAGACTTCTCCAGACTATGCAAACAAACCAAAGAGAAGAGGTAGAAAACCCAATGCTAAACTAAGAGGCTTGGCAAGGGAAGCTATAAGATAGGTAAAGATAACATCGATTCTGAATGTTGGGAAGGGGAAGAGCCTTCCCACAGCATCATGAATGTCCTCTCCTAGAATGTTAGGTGTATGAACACCCCTAACAAGCAACGGTTAATAAAACGTTGCATAAAAATTCACAACCCTGAAATTATGTTAATTCAAGAAAATAAGTTAGACAATACAAAATTAAATAACTTTAAAAAAAAATAGGATTAAGAGAAATTGAAGCCACGGAGGCTATAGGAGCATCAAGCGGCCTAGCAATTATTTGGGATTCTCGTAACATTTCAATATCCATCTCAGAAAGAAGACAATACTGGATGGGTGGGACAGTCAGAAACTTTAGACTTAATCTTTCTTTTAATTTAATAAATGTGTATGGACCTATTCAGAACAAAGATAAACTTAGGGTCTGGAATGAGATTGGTGCATACATGGATCAAACAAAGGAGACTCTATGCTTTCTAGGAGGAGACTTTAATGTGATAACTAAGATTTCAGAGAAAAAATGGGGATCAAGGTCCCTTCCAATAGCAGCCAAAGACTATACATTGGAGAGACAACAACTCCCTTTTCAAAATTCCAACAGAAGATAACTCCTTTACATGGAATAATAGAAGGCCAAGCTTCTGTAACATTGCAGAAAAATTAGATAGATTCTTTTTTAGAGGGAGCTTATCTGACTATGATGTTTCACTTATAGCAAACATCATCCCCTTATCTGGATCAGACCATTATCCAATTATCCTCAATATCTTAACACAAACCAGACCTAGGAAAAGTTCCTTTAAATTCGAACAAATATGGTTAAGAGATCTAGAACTCCTAAAGCTAATAGAATCCTGGTGGCCAGAACCCCAGAGTGAGGGCTCTAAGTTATACAAATTAGTAAATAAACTCAAATGGATTAAAAAGAGACTACTGGAATGGAACACATCTAAATTTGGTAACATCTTTGAGAAGAAATTGGACCTAGAATCAGAACTAGGTATAATCAACTCCCAAGTCATTAAGGAGGGGATGAATGACTACCTCTATCATAAGGAAAAAGGGTTACTAAAAGATTATGAAGAAATCCTAGCAAGAGAAGAAATCTTTTGGAAACAAAAATCTAGAGAAACTTGGCTAGAAGTAGGGGATAAAAATACGAAATTTTTCCACAACAACACCAAACAAAGAAGAATTACGAATAGGATTTCCTGCATAAAGAATGAGGAAGGAAAAATTATTGAAGACCCCAAAGACATAGCTAACGAAGCAATAAACTACTTTGATAACATCCTAAATAATAGAGAAACTTCTAATATAGGGAGTCAAAGAGAACTTCTTAGAAATATACCTAAAGTCATTACTAAACAACACAATCAAATGCTTAACAGTAAATTTACAATAAATGAAATGCATTCAGCACTAATGCAAATGAATCCAGATAAATCCCCAGGACTGGATGCTTTCTCAGCTATTTTCTTTCAGAAATGTTGGCACTTCATAGGTGAAGAAGTCACGGAAGCATTAGAGGGGGTTAGGAATTTAGGTAGAATACTTAAAGAAGTAAACAACACTTTTATAGCTCTCATACTTAAAAAAGAGAAACTGGTGAGTCTCGATGACTTCAGACCTATAGCTTTATGCAATACCTTATATAAACTACTTACAAAAACAATGGCACTAAGACTCCAGAAACTTCTCCCCTTAATTATCAGTGAAGAACAGATAGGGTTTGTTCCAGGAAGATCAATCTTTGACGGGGTAATCATTGCACAAGAAGCCATTCACTCTATCCTCAAAAACAAGAACCCCAGTATGCTAATTAAATTGGATATTAAGAAAGCATACGACAAGGTTGATTGGAGATTTCTATGTAAATGTATGGAGGCCTTTGGTTTTTCCAAAATCTGGATTAATTTAATTTTTGAATGCATATCTACCCCTAAGATTTTGGTATTAGTAAATGGGACTCCAGAGGGTTTCTTTGGTATTTCTAGAGGACTTAGACAAGGAGATCCGATCTCCCCTTTCCTCTTTATAATCATGGCTGAAGCCTTAGGAAGGTTAGTGTTGGAAGAAAGAAAAAAAAAGAAAATTGAAGGGATCTCCATCACCAGTGACTTGGAGCCTACTACACATCAACATTTTGTTGATGATACTTTGTTATACGGAGCTAGCAATCGACAGGAGGCCAGATCGTTTAAAAGAATTTTGGAAACTTATTCAATAGCCTCTGGACAATAGATAAACCCAGATAAATCAAAAATATTTTTTTTTCCATACTGAGATAAATACTAAAAAAGATATTTGTAGAATCCTCAACTTCAAAGAAGGCAGACTCCCATGTAAGTATTTAGGGCTCCCCCTAGTTAAGGATAATAGGGCAACAAATGTATGGGACCCCATTTTTGAAAAAATTAAAAACAAAATAAGTGCATGGAAAGGGAGGTGGTTGTCCTCAGCGGATAGAACTACCATGATAAGATTAGTACTGGCTGTAATACCAATTTATCAATTATCATGTATGCACTTACCTTCAAATAAGAAATCTAAAATCACTAAGCATTTAAGGACATTTTTATGGCAGGGAAGCCATGAAAACAAGAAAATTCCACTCATATCCTGGGAAAATATATGTAAGTCCAAAGAAGAGGGAGGAGTAGGCATTAAAAACTTAGGAGATCAGGGGAAAGCCTTAGGAGCCAAATTATTATGGAGGCTCTTTAGAAACCCTGAAGCAAAATGGGCAAAAATACTTATCCATAAATACTTGAGAGATGGGTCACCCATAAATATATTTAGAGAGATCCATCCCCTGAAAGGATCAAGGATATGGAATTTTATGATGGAATGTAGAAACATTATCCTAGAAAAATTAACTTGGAGTCTGGGTTCGGGAAAGGAAGTACTATTTTGGGATGACTCATGGGGAGGCTATGAAATAATATCTAAGAAACTAAATAACCCAACCTTCATAAATTCATTAAAGGAGAAGATAAGTCATAATCTCATGGACTACCTCATCCTTAAGGATGGAAACTGGGAATGGGTATCTTTGGAAAAATATGGGATCTCAGCTTTAGATAATTTAACAATCAAAGGCATTCTTAAAAATAGGAAAATATCATTAAATAAATCAAAAGATAAATTAGTGTGGGATGGATCAAAAATAGGGGAATACAACAAAAAAGATGGATACAGGATAATCTCCCAAAGCTATAATAGACCAAAAACCTCCTTACCAATACACCTGTGTTGGGGTAAGGAATGCTCCCCAAAAGCAGGCTTTTGTACATGGTTAGCAATGAACTATAGACTTTTAACTGCCGATCATTTTAAGAGATTAGGTTTTTCAGGTCCTAGCAGATGTCCATTATGTGAAGCAAATGAAGAAGATGGTGATCACTTATTTCTAAATTGCCCATTCACAAATCAATGTTGGAATTGGCTACAAGGAAACTTAGGTTGGTCCTTAGCCTTTCCCCAATCTCTAAGTGCCATGCTGCAAGCATGGCCAATCATCAAATAAAAGAGCATCTTTGCCAACCTATGGTCTCTCTCCCCATCTATTTTAATATGGGAAGTATGGAAAGAATGAAATAGAAGAATCTTTAGGGGAGAAAAAATGGAATGGGGACAACTATGCAACAAAATCGAAGTAGCTATAATAGAAAAAATGAATAGTAACACACTTAAAATCCAGAAAAAAGATCTAAGGATGAGTCAGTGGGATGGGAAAATGAGAGGAAAATGGGAAGGACTAGTCTTACCACCTTTTATAGGAGGCAATCCTCAGATTTCTTCAAAAAGAAAGGAATGCATGTGGAAACCTCCAAAGAACAATTGGTACAAACTCAATTTTGATGGAGCATCCCGAGGAAATCCAGGAATTGCGGGCATTGGATGTTGCATACACAATCATGAGGGAAAGGAAATTGCAGCACTTGCAACTCCTATAGGAGAAGAAACAAATAATTGGGCAGAACTCTATGCTTTAATAAAGGGTCTTCAAAAATGTGTATCCTTGGGATTAAAGTACTTAGAAATTGAAAGTGATTTTGCAATAATCATAAACGCAATAAGGAAAAAAGAAACTCCGAATTGGAGATTAAATTCCCTCCTCTCCCAAGCTTTGACCCTTTGTGATTCCTTTTTAGAAATATCAATTAATCACATTTATAGAGAAGGCAATAAGAGAGTTGATGAATTAGCAAACTTAGGAGTAGATGAAATCTCCTTGACATAACTGGATAATGTAGGATTTTAGGTTAATAAGTTACAACCCCGAATGATTAGAAATCTAGAATACTATTGTTAGAATCTATACCAAAATAGTATTCTTTCAAGACTCTCTAATGCTATCAGGTAGAATCAAGGAAAGCTTCTATCATCTACTTAATTGAGCTGATGGGAACTAAGTTATGAGGATTTTAGATATAGGATTTTAGGATTTTAGGGGCTTTCATAAAAGGGCATTTTCCATATTCCTTTGATTAAATATTTACGTAGTTTTTTCTCATTAAAAGCATCTTCTTGATACTATTATTTAAACCAAAGTAGAAGCTCACATAAGATAAGATTTTATTAAGGGCAATAAGGGTTTGTTTTTCTTATGTTTCCTCACAAATTATTTCTTGAACATGATGTCATGCAATTATATACTAACCAAATTTCAGACAAAGCATAAAGGATTCTAACATGGCAGGTTCAACAAAGTACTCAATGAAGGGTAATCCACAAGATTGTTCCAGTGAACTCAAAGAAAGATTAGACAATAGATATAGGCTCATAGAATAAGTGATTTTTGTAAAAAAGGGGGAGAACTCCTATAAATGTAAAGGCAGGAAATGCCCTCCTATAAAGATATGTAATAAAAATTGGACTAAGGACCCAGGCTAGGCTGGAGGGTTTCTCTACCCCGCTCTTCCCTACCAGAACCTGCACTGAGCAGGGTTCATGTAAATATTTTAGCTGATTAATGAAATCTTGGCCTTGGCATTTTACCTATATATATATATATATATATATATATATATATATATATATATATATATATATATATATATATATATATATATAACTTTAATTAAATAAAATTATTAAACCATAATTTATTAATAACTAACAAAAATATTATTATGAAAATTTCACATAACATAGATTAAAATTTAATGAAATAGCAATTTCCAATCATCTTGCCAATACCAAAAAGAGATATATATATAAAAACAATTTAGTGGCCCCCGCTTGGGGACCTGCGCCAGCCTACCGCATGGCACACAGTGCCACCGACAGGGCAGGCCCTACCGCACGGCACCCACGGGTGTCGTCGACAGTGGTCTGCACTGTCAATGGTACTGTGTGCCACCGGCAGGGCAAGCCCACTCTACCATGGGGGTACGGGGTGGGACCCATTCCCCCTTTCACTTTAAATTTTAAAAATATATATATACAAACTTTTACAAACAAATAACACACGCCACTTTTTAATTTTTTTTTATAAATTTTTTTAATTTATTCCCCAAACAAAAAGAGCAATTTACAAAATTTTGTTTTGACGGGTCTATTATTTCTAAAAATGGAAATAACAAACTGTGTTTCTTTATTTCCAGAAATGGAAATATAGGGAAACTACAATTTTTTGATAGCTTATATTTTTTAACTAATCAGATTTTTCCTCTCAACATCATTGAATAAACACACAACCAATTAAAACAGAGGAAGATAATTTTTTGTCCTTTACTAGTATTTCTTTTTAACTGTATGTTTTTACACAGAGAATGGGATTTTTTCCCAGAATGAGGAATTTTCACTCAAATTGGGTTTTTGACAACAACCCACTAAATTAATTTAACCAAACTATAGTACAAACTATAACAAGATTAATTTATCATTTTCTAGGAGTTCTAGGATGAATTTTTAATCCAAAATCGGGCAGCATAACCCTACTGTGCCAAGTTTGTATAAAATTATAAAATAGCAATCCTATGAGCTTTCTAAACCCCAAATTGAAAGCATATACAGAAAATAGATCTATATCTACAAACTGAAACAAACATAGAGAAATTACAGAAAGAACTACTGATGAATTCACAGGAAAACTCCACAAATCCCTACCTCAATTCCAATGCTAATTACAGAATAAGAAGGCCTGTAGAATGCTGAAACCCTCAAATCTGACAATTGAAAAGCTCCACCTACAGATCTGAATCACAGTGTATACAATCCCCGAATCCAGATGCAAACAACCTTTACCTAGAAATCCAAACACACACACCAATGCTCAAGAACACAAAGTAACCTTCAAAAGAAAAATCTCCAAAAGCTCTCTCCAAAGTTCTCCAAAACATGATTGAATGCCCAAATGAATGAAAACTCCCTCTATTTGGAAATCAATTCCACCAATCAAGCAAAACCCTAGATGACTCACAAAGAACTCCTAATCAAACTCTCCCACTTTTGTTGAGAGAAAAGATTAATTAATAATTAAAAATAAATCTAATTGTACACAACTCAACTTAGTCTCCTAAAGACAAGTTGTCACTTTTTCCAAACAAATCACTTTCAATTATGCACATGTTAATAATTTAAAATACATATTAAATAAATAAAATACTTAATGCATCATAAAGCATGCAATTAAATATTTAATTATTTAATAATACTCACAAACATAATAAAATCTAATTCTCAATAAAATACTCAATTAAATCCAAATAATCAATTATTTGATTTTAATTAAATTTCATCAAAATAAACTTAGGACATAATCAATATTAATTCCCAAATATTCAAATAATCAACTTTAATTTAATTTCCTCAATTAATCATAGGAGCATATTTAATCATTAAATTCAACTATAATCATAACATTAATAATCATATAAAATCACCCACAAGCAGTAAATCACTTAAATCAAAATGACATAAAACAAAACAAACTCAGGAGAAGGGTTCCACGAATTCTTGTCAACCAGATAAATTCGGATAGGGTAGACAACAGATACTTATCCAATAACTAGGATAAATGGGTTTGGGTTAGGGTTTTGGATCCATGTTATCTCCCCTCTCTTACCATTTGAGATATTGTGATAGGGCATGCTCATCCTGACAATTCAGGGAAGATGATGCCTGGTACCTGTGAACCTGTATACAACACCCGCATGTACAAACATATACAAATATTTAACAGACAATGGCGGGGATCGGTCGATCATGTGGATCTCGCAAGAAAGTAACTACAACTCTGTCCCTCAACCACATCAGGCATGTCAAATAGAATTATAAAACAAACACATCAACCATACACATGCAAGTATGGGGTCAGTGAAATCATAAGCATTGTTGATTTCCTAACATATAATCCAACATCCTAGATTAATCATAACATTAATAAAATCAGACTAGGGGTAGGGGTACTACATAAAACAACTTTTGGAAGTGATGAATAAAGAGATCACTGATCCAGTGATAATATATTGTGACAACACAAGTGCTATAAATATTTATAAGAATCTAGTGATGCATGCAAAGACAAATCATGTATCTATTAAGTATCACTACTTGAGGGAACAAGTACAAGAAAAGCAAGTGAAACTGGAGTTTGTGAAATCAAAAGAACAACTTGTAGACATATTTACCAAACCCTTACTGAATGATACTTTTGAGTACTTGAGGACTAGACTAGGGGCCCATCCCATGTCTATCAATCACTAAGGTGATCAGAAGGTTGCATCAACCTATACTTTATCAGAATATCAAACGATGTTGATGCATATTGTTCACACTTTAGGCTTCCTAAGGTTGTGAAATTTGGAATAGAGAACAATATATATTGGTACATGAAGATACAGTTTGATCTAAACCGAACACCAGAGATAATATTTTGGCTACTGCAAAGCTATTTATTCTTTTTGGAATTGTTGTCAAAGGGAGAGAAGGAATCAATTAAATATTTATTCAGTGGGAGAGAAGAATCAAAAATGGAGAGAAGAATCACATAAAAGATCAAATCTGCAGGGAGAGTCTGCATGAAATGTTGTGTAGTGATTAAACATATTAAATGAACAAGCTAGGGAGAGCTTAGCGAGCTACAACATTTATCTATAAAGAGTTGTAGTAAAGATGTTTGATATTTTATGCAATATTTCATATTTGTGTTTCCATTAATGCCAAAGGGAGATTTTGATAACCTACAACTGATTGAATATCTTGATGGAATGAATTGACAAGTGAAAGACTATGATTAGAGATCACCGAGCTACTAAAGTGATATGTAAGGAAATTAAATCATTCAATGTATTTTCATTGATGTCAACTAGTTTTGACTATACTTATCATGATAGTTACAAACATCTGAAGAAGAAAAATGGTAAAGGAATGAGATATCTACATGAAGATGAGATGGATATGAAAGATATGGCTAAGGTATATATTGGGTAACTTATTGATGAGCCTATGGCATCATGTTGTTGACTTGATTGTATTACATGAATTTGTTATGTATTGAAGATTAGAACTGAATAAGTTTATGTGGTCGGTAATTAGAGATTTATGTATACATCGAGCTAGTGTAGTATATACTGAGTAACAATAATAATCAAGTTAGTTATCACTAACACATTCTATATTGACCGATCAAGAGAAATAAATAAAGTTTATAATAGTCGACTGAATTGATGAGCTGGACAACTGCTTATGTTTTCGAGGTAGAAGATAGGGTTTGTTATGATGATCTAATGACTGACAAAATTCAAGATTGATCGAATGGAGAAGGATAAAATATGTTATAGACACATCTTCTGAGGAAGCTTGAAGTGGTAAAAGGAATGATGGAGATTAAGAGGCAAAATCTAACGAATGATAAGAAAATGGTTTATGCAGTCTATTTAAAGAGACATGAAATTCATTATTGAGTCTGGAGCTTATTCACACTATAGGAGAATTCATGTGAAAGGACTATTTTCATGCACCACTAATCAAACTGGTTACAGATAGAATCAAGCTGAACTGCATGCATTACCAAGTGTCAAGGAATTATTCACCGAGTTGAACAAGTTGGAGGATATGAAGGATTGAATTGAATATTGATCAGAGGAGGTATTTTGAGCCTAGCATAGATCTAAAAATCTATAAATCTTAGTTATATTTGAATCAGATCATTACTGTATCAATTTAACCATTGTTACAGAAAAATCTCTTAACCAAGTGGACTTAACAGTCTTTTTGTATTTCAATATGACATTCAATGAATGTTGGTCAAGGGAGAACTATTAGTGATAAATCCTCTGACCAAGTCACACCTTATAGTGTTTTTTGTAACCTTTGACAGGGTTGGCTCCTAACCAAGCTCACTTTAGAAGAGTGAATTATTTTGGGTTATTGGTCCTAGGTGATTTTTCCCCTAACAGGGTTTCCACGTTAAAAATATATGTGTTATGTGTATTTGATTTGATTGGATTGCTATTTTACTCTACACATTTCATAACTAGTTAGATTGGTTAACACAGTATTGAATTGACTGTCAATCGGTAGATGAAGAGAAAGTTATTGTTGATAGCTTACCAATTTGATAATTTGATTGAAATTTTTGAATATATACATCTAGGAGATTGGGACTGTATGATAACTAGAACTAATTGATTCACCCCCCCCTCTCAATTATCTAATAGGGTATTCCACTGTTCATGGGAAAAAACAAGTCTGATTAATGGAAATATCTAATTGATAATTGTTTTAAGAGGGTGGATGGTTGGAAAGGAAGATGGTTAAATTTTGCAAAAAGAATATTAATGCTCAAGGTGGTGGTTTCATCCTTGATAGTCTACTCTATGATGTGTCTACAAATTCCTAAGAAGGTGAGTAATGTTATTGCACAAAGGATGCATAAATTATTTTGGAATGGAACTTCAGATGAAGATAAGATCCCACTTTTAGCATGGGATAAAATTTGTAGATCAAAAAATCAAGGAGGTGTGGGCTTAAGAGAATTGCATTTGATGAATGAGGCTTTAGGAGAAAAGTTGGTATTGAGCATGTATACTTGTAAACATCAGCTTTGGGTTAAAATTTTGAAAGCAAAATATCTTAACAATGTTGATCATGATAGGTTTTTTTTTCTATTAGGAACCCTCGTAGAGGCTCTGCTACATGGAATTTCATTATTAAATACAAACTAGTTATTGTGGATCGAATCTCATGGCAGATTGGGAATGGTGATCGGGTGAAGTTTTGGGATGATTCATAGAATGGTTTTCTAGTTTTAAAGGATAATGCAAATCTACTTCCCCTAAGAGACTACTTCACTCAAAAAAGGGGTGAGAAGGTTAACAATTATGTAGAATGTATACAAGGGTCATTGGGTCTAGAATGGATGTGGAAAGAGGTAATGGATAATGATCTAACTTAGGATCAAATTGGTTTCATGAAGGAAATATTTGAATCAAGGGAAGCGGTTTTGATTGATAGAGAGGATAAATTGATTTGGTGTGTTGCAGTCTCAGGTTTGTATTCAATGAAATAGTCTCAGATTTGTATTCAGTGAAATTGGGTTATAGACTTCTATACTTGGACAAGGGGGAGTCTTTTTTTGCTAAGGATATTTCTTGGCATAAATATTATTTACCAAAGGCTGGTTCCTTTGCTTCATTATCTATGAAAGGTTGGATTTTGACAGGTGAGAGATGGAAAAGGTTTGATTATGTAGGCCCCTCACAATGTGTGATGTGTAAACAGAATGAGGGTGTAGATCATCTCCTTGTCCAATTTCCAATTTCAAGGCAATGTTGCGATCATGTTCAAAGGAAATTGGGATGGTTTGGGCCAAGGAATAACATAGTGAGAGGGATTTTTGAATGTTGGCCAAGGGTTGGGGGTAAGACAACGCTTTCAAGTATATGGAAAGTGTGCCCATCTTTGGTTATATGGGAAGTTTAGAAGGAATGGAATAGGAGAATCTTTCAAGATGCTAAAGAACCTATTAGAAGGATTTTAGGAAGAATTTATCAAGGAATTGAGGAGATTATGGGGGTGGCTGCCACTAGAAAACAAAATCTTTTAATTTCATTCACTAGTAAGGACAGACAAATTCAACAAAGTTGGCCAGGTATCAAAACTAGGTCAAGGATGTGTTCTTTAGTGGTTAAAAGGTGAAAGAAGGTAGGGGATTATATTGTGTGGAAATGCCCAAAACATGGGTGGTTTAAAGAAAATTTTGATGGGGTGACAAAAGGGAACCCAGGTCCCTCAAGGGTAGGGGTGATTAATAGGGATAGTAATGGAATTATCTAGGCTTGTGCAGCAAAGAGGTTGATGAATACAAAAAATAACATGGTTGAAGCCTTAATAGCAATTGGTGTGGCTAAGAGATTGAATATCATAAATATTCACCTCGAAGGTGACTCTTTATTGATAGTTCAAGCAATTTCTCAACTATCAGTTAATGCTTGGCATTTGCAAAATGATATATGGAGAATTATTAAGGAATTGGAGTGGTTTGAAAATTTTAAAATTTAACTCATTAGGCAATAGGGTAATGAAGAGGCTAATAAAATATCAAAATGGGCAATAAATTTTGGAGAGATTGGTGATTGTCGAGTGGGGGTGACCCCACAATAGTGGGTTACACTTTTTTAGACATGTTGATTTTTGTTGAAATAACACATTTTTAATAAAATATGATTATTTAAGCCTTCAAAGGTTCCATTTGAAGGAATTAATTATAAATAGTTAGCTCAAAGCCTCTTAGATAAAAAAAATTATTGATATAACATCTATACTCCTCATTCATACCTGCAATGGAGTCTCCTTCACACCTATTAAAATGTTGACAAAAAATCACTTTGACTTTATCTTTTGGGAGATCAAATGAATCCATTTGACAAACCTATCTATGTAGTAAGGTACTACTGAGAAAAATATTTCCAATGATTATAATATTAATATATATTAAGTTTATTATGACTTTGTATTTTTAGTTTTATTCAACATAGATATTTCACCGTATGTCTACCTCTATGTTTGACGCTTATGGAAAAATAGTAAATGAGAGAAAAAAAATTCTAAAATATATCTATGCCCTAGCTATTTAAGTTCTCTTTCTATCAAAAAAAATAAAAATGAAATTGGACAAATACACAACAAGTTATAAGCTATGTAGTCAAGGTATGTCAAAATTACAGTTCAGTCAACTTTAAATGTTAATAAAATATGAAACAATCATGATAATGTCATAAGACTAAATGCATGCCCTACATATGGATGTTAAAAAACTAATTTCAAAAGAATCACATTGATATCTATTTTAGAAAAAAAGTTATGCTCTATGAAAACAATGTAACTCTTTGAAAATGACATTTTCTGAAACATGCCGGTTTTCATGGGAGAAAGAAAAAACCATTCAAATCAATTCAAAAATAAAAATAAAAAATATATTTAGAATCTAGAAAAAAAATCCTAAAATACTCTAATTTATTTCATCTTCTGATTTCAAATGGTTTAACGACAATATGCATTTGAATCTTTTTTTTTTCTTTTCAAAATGTAGAGTTTAGTGTCCATTCAAGCAAAAAAGTGTAACCCACTATTGTGGGTTCACCCATGAAGACATTTATTAATAAAATCTACGAAGAGTTTTTAATTGAGCATGGAATTTAATGATCAAAGAGGATAGATGGTAAGACTAATATCTATATTTATTTAACTTTTTAAAAGAAAAGAAAAGTTATCACCTTTTCAAATGATTTTGACAATGGCTAATGATGAGGTGAGCAGAGATTGTTGAGGTAAGATTGAAGATGAAGGATGGTTGAACATGCCTTTTCTTACAATGATGGGAATTTAAAGTTTATGTTTGGAAATGAATTAATGAGATGATAAGATGATGAGCCTCTTGAGGTTTCACACAAGTTGCAGGTTTTAAAGCCTGACTAAGTCCTCTGGGAATACAAAGTGTTTGGAAGTATTTTTAGAGGTATCTGATGGAGTGTTCAATGAAGGAAGGAGAGTTTTTGTGTAGGCATTTTGTCTTAGGAGAATCAGTAATGTAGGCCACCTTTACATTTAGAACTAAGCTTTAGTAGAAGGCTTTATTTGGTCTGGTGGAAGACCATAAGTTGAAAATCCTAATAAAATACCCAACAAAAGAGGTTGTAAAGGAAGTGTAGAGAGTGCTAGGAGAGAGGTTTCAAATAGCTACACACCAGTAGAAAATTAACATTGATATTATTGCAATGGTATTAGCCTAGGGTTTGGAAATTGGTGATTCTGAAGAGGAGGTGAAATGGGTGATGGTTTCTTTGTTTAGAAGGGGGATAATTGAAGGGATGGATTCATTATTAAAATGGGCATGGCTAGGGTTTGCTTTCAATTACACTAAATGTTTTGAAGACCTAGAGGAGGCCAAGGAAATGGTAATCATGCACTTTGTGTATTGGCCAAAGAGAATTGATAAGGTGCTATATGTGGATAATGTGTGAGAAGAATGGAAGAAGCTGAAAATTGTAATCAAAGATGCACAAGAATGGAAAGAGAGGATAGGTGGGTGGGTACCTATGGTGGTGCTGACATGAAAATGCTTTGTTAGGATGAGGAGAGTGTGACTAAGGCTCTTTGAATGAAGTCATGCATTTTAAAGGAAGTCTATAATTTTGGTGATGTCTGACATTTTTTATGGAAATGGAAACAATAGACAAAGAATGGACTCCTTTGATCGAGAAGTTTATATGTAGTAGATGATAGGGTTAAATTTTGATGTAATGGGCAATAGTCAATGGATATAGTGATATATGTAATATCAATAGTAGTGAACAATTTTATTAGGAGTTTGGGATAATTCTCAGGTGGATATAGAAATCTGATGTATTGGAAAGGTAGTTAGTTTGGGGCAGAAGTGAATTTTGGTAGCACTTTAAAGTAAATTTCTCATATTATTAATACAATATTATTTTACCGAGCAAAAAATAAATTTAAAAAAATGTATTTATATTTTCTTTTTATGTTTAAATATACAAACATACATAATATAATTTGTACTTATTAAGTCAAGAGGCTTCCTATAGTGGCAACAAAAATGTTTGTCAACATTTAGCCTTTTTGAATAAATTTGATGTTTCGTTCTTGTATGTTGAATTGGAAATTGTGTGTTTATTACATTGGAAGATCAATGACAATTAAAAGAAAGAAGAAGTGATTGTAGTTACATGAAAGATGAAGTGATTCCAATGATCAATGGACATTACATAGGTGGTAGTTCAAGTGGTCAATATGGAAGTGTGCCTTTAAATGCATCCTTTGTTAAAATGGTACTCTGTCAATCTACAACAGTACATAAATTTCCAATTTGGAGGTAGTGTTTGCATTGTGTTTTCGCAAGTCACCTTTTGAGGCATCAAAATATTATATTAATAAAAAAAATTATAGGCATCTATTTCAAAACCCTAAAATGATTTGGAGAAAATTGCATTTATTATACAATGATGTCCAAATTTGTATCCACTAAATTGACTATATTTGATAAACTTTGTATACATTTTTGTTCAACATGTGTTTAGTGTCTAAGGCTTATGATAAGGTCAATTGGGCTTTCCTTTACAAGGTCTTACTTATGTTTGGCTTTAACCATGGTGTTATTAGCATGGTAAGGGAATGTGTAGAAAAGGTGAGGTTCTCAGTTCTGGTTAATGGTAAACCTGGATTAAATTCTCCCCTAAAAAAGGCCCAAGACAAGGAGATCCCCTCTCCCCCTACCTTTTCATCATGGTGGCATAAGTATCAGGAAGAAATATGTTGAATCTGGATAGTGCAGGTGGAATCTTTGGAATTAAACTAGCCTCCACCCTCCCCCCTAGTCTTGTAGCAATTTATTGATGATACTTTTTTCTTTGGCATCTCTTTGGTGATCGAGGCTAGGGAGTGGAAATATCTCCCATTATGCTATCACCATGGGGAAATGCATAAACTATGAGAAAAGAAGAATTTTCTTCTTAAACATTGCTTGCAACCTCCAATATAAACTTCTGAGTATTTTGGGTTGTCAATCTGCCAACCTCCCCTCTACCTATCTGGGCCTCCCTTTGATGGTTAAGGATGTTAAAATTGAGTTTTGGAACTCTATACTAGAAAGGTCTCATAAGAAAATTAATGGGTGGAAAGGAAAATTCCTCACTAGTGCTAGGAAACTACAGTTGCTTGCCTCCACTCTACAGGGTGTTCTTGTTTACTTTCTCTCTTAGTTTAATATTACAGGGTCGATGCCAGACAAATTGGAGAAGATTCAGTGCATTTTTTTTATGGTCTGGAAGTGAAGAAAAGAAAAGACTTCCCCTGGTTAGTTGGGACAATGTCTATCTTCCTAAAAACCTTGGTGGTCTCAACATTCAAAGGATTATCATCATGAATAAGGCCTTGATGACAAAATTCACTTGGAAACTTATCCTTGGCGTTGCTGACTAGTGCAAAATTATGCAGGCTAAGTACATCAATAGAGAGAGATCCAACAAACTCTTCACTACTTAGAGCTTTCCCCAAGGCTTCAAGGTTTGGTCTAGCATTCTTAAATGCAGAAGTCTCCTACTCTATGGAGTGTGTTGGCAACTTGACAATGGTATTGACATCAAGTTTTGGGAGGATGAATGGATGGGGAATTTATCTCTAGATATTGGTAGGTTCATCCACTTGAAAAAATTCCTTGTCCCTTGAGTTGGTACTATGATTGTAGATTATCTAGACCATGGCAAATGGGTGAAACTTTCGACCCTGCTATTAAATAGACCCAATTTGCGGATGGATGTTTTGGGCATTATGGATTTACTCTTGGAGTTCACAATCCCTATTATTGATAGTGCTGACAAAATTATGTGGTCCCATAGTTAGTCTAGAAAATTCTCGATCAAGTCTGCCTACTCTGTCCTCATCAAGGACTTGGGTGACCTGATCTGCTAGACTAAGGTTTGGAAGTATCAACTCCTTCCTAAGGTTAATTTTTTCTAGTGGGTTGTCTTACATGGAAATTTTTGTACTCTTGAAAATATTGTTAAGAGAGGCTTTAGCCTTGCTAATAAATGTTTCCTATGCAAAAAAGAGGAGGAAAATATTAACCACCTTTTCTTGCACTGTGAGTTGTCTTCCTATGTTTGGTAATGGGTTCTTGTTAAGCTTAATTTACAGTGGGCGTTCAATTTTGATATTTTTTAACTCACCATGGAATGGCATTCCCCTTCATTGCACACGCTCATTTAGATCCTTTGGAAATAAATTCCTCCCCATGTTTGTTGGTGCATCTGGAAGGAGCGTAACAATAAAATCTTCATAGATTTTGAAATGACCCATGATGTTGTGCTACACCTTGGCCTAAAGATTCTCCATGAGAACCTCTCAGTCACCTTTTGGAAGAGCCCTAGCCTCCCCCAGGTTATTAAAGATATTCAAATCGTAAAGGACTGGAACCTCTTAAAGGGGTTTGATAGTTTTTATAACACTTAAATTTTCACGAGAAGGGCCACCAAGTGGCTTCCCCCCAAACCCAAATAGATTAAGCTCAATTTTGATGGTGCAACTAAAAATGGGTTTGCTTTTGGGGTGACATTCTGAGAGAATCATTATAGTTTCATTCGTAGGCCCCCTTCACAACCATATGGTTAATCAAGTAGAAGGCATGACCCTCCTTTAGGGCCTTAAGTTTGCTCTCTTCATTGGGACTAGGTATCTTGAGGTTAAGGGTAGCTCGAAGGCCATTATTGATGTAGTTAATGGAAAATCCTAGGCTAGCTAGAAGGTGGATAGAATTTTGAGAGACATCAAATGCCTCATTTCGATATTTGAGGAAACCTGTGTGAGGTACACTTACAGAGAAGGGAATTCAATGGAAAATTTCATGGTTGTTGCTGGTCTGTGGTTAGAAGGCTTATGGTCCTGGAAAGTTGTTAATCAACTCTCAGAGTCCACTCAACACCTTATCTGACTAGAAGAGTGTAACACCCCTAGTGTTCACAATTATGTGTAACCACACTAGTGTTTTTGGCCTATAGTATAAGGATATCGACAGGAAGATGTCTGATGGTACTGACAATTAGGACCTGTTCAAATTCCTTAATGAGGAATGGACCAAAATCCTCTTGTCCAAGAGGCTGGGAAAGGACCTTTGATTCTTTTTATGACTATTTTTTTGGTTTTAAGTTCTAGTAGCCCTAAGGGCGGGACTAGTTTTTGTTTTAGTTACTTTGATACTATGTTTAAGTGTTGTTGGTATTGCCTTGTGTGGCATAGTTTAAGTATTATGTTTAAGACTTCTTTTTATAGTTTTAGACTTTATCATGAGTGGTTAAATATATCTATCTGGTGGTTAATTGGTTTTTTATTATGGTTTTTAATAGAGGTAAACTATGGATGTTGTATATCTTCTACTTCTCAGTTATGCTAGTTGTGATTAATATGTTGTTAATCATGTTCTAGTCTGTTGTGAATTTATACCTCGGGTCAGCACATGTTTTTGCTATTGTTTTTATAAAAAAAATACGTGTTTAGTGTGTGCATGCATTTTAAGGTTGAACCCAATTATTTTATTTCCTTAGATCAACAAAATATGAATGATTTCTCAATGATTGCATTGCATGTAAAATTATAGCAGCAATGATTTGAGAAATGTACTACTGATCTATAAAAAAAAAGTTGTATTTTTCTTATGGGATCTTTCAACAAGATGTGCTTTTGATGTGTTTTATTATTGAGAGTTTTTAATACAACCACATTAACCTCTTATGGGTAGCTATGGATACAATTATTGATAAAGTTTAGTATTCTCTAAATGTAAACAAACTAAAAAAAATTTAATTTAATTTATAAACTTACTAAAATTTATATAAAGAATATCAAAACAAAACAAATAAATTTAGAAACTTACTAAAAGCTACATAAAAATATCGAAACAAATCTAATTTAATTTAGAAACTTATTAAAACTTACATATTTTGAATTGTTGACAATGGCAATAATTGTCTTCAATTTTATTTAAGTTTTGAATAAAAATAATCAATGTCAATAAATTCTATATTATTTTTATTTATATCTTAGTTGATTAATATTTTTTCAATTAAGGTCAAGATTAGATATAGAATCATACTTAGAGTTGTATTTAAAACATATATCTTAATTTATTAAGGGTTAAGGCTCAATTTATTTTGGTGTTCAAGTATGTAAAGGGTTAGGGTTTAATTTGGTATAAATCTATGTTCTTCGAATTAATAGTTATTGATCTTTTCACCAAAGTGTTGATCAAATTTATTGGGAGTTTAGGAATATACAAAATAGTGCTTACATGTGCTCATAATTATTTTTAAAAATAATAATTCAATTCAAGATTATGCATGAAGAAATTTTGTTAAATTGTAAATATAAATTTATTATTTATTTATCATTATTTAAGGTATGATATGTGATTAATTTTAATGTAGTTTTAAATATAATTTGGAAATGGCATTAGTTCAAATGCATAAATTTAACAAAAAGTCACACTTTTTTTATTATATAAAGAACATGAGCCAAATTACAAAAATTTCCTCAAGCAATATTTTAAATAATTACGGTTAGTTTATTTAGGATAAATAGAGTTAGGTTAAATTACCCTAAGTTATCCTAATTATTCCTCTTTTGGGGTTAGTCATTATTTTTAAGAACTTTAATAAATTAAATTAAGACTAAACAAAGCTTAGTTAAACCCTAACATAAATTGAGTCATGTCCCTTAGATTGAACTCTACCCCTCATTAAAAAATAACTCTATTTCAACCCATAATAAAACTAATTAAACAACATAAAATATTGAACCCTAACTCCAACCCTCTAAAATTCAACCCTAACCCTAACAATAAACCAAATTAAACCCTAATTTTTAACCTAATTAAACCTTAAACTAATTCTATACCAAATTGAAGGTAATCCCTAAACCAAATTAAATCGTAACCCTAACATTAAATCAAATAGATCCCTATCCTTAAGATAAATTGAATTTTAGTTTGTAAACTAAATTGAACCTAAAATCTAACACTAAAATAAATTGAAAATAACCCTAAACCTAATTGAACATTAAAATCCAAATTGAATCTTGAACCTAAACTAAATTAAACCCTGGTTCTAAATCAAATTGAACCCTAAACCTAACAATAAATAAAATTAAACCCAAAACCTAATGCTAAACCAAATTGAACCCTAACCCTTTATCCAAATTAAATTGTGATACTAAACCCTAATTATAGGAAATCCTAACCCTAACTCTCAACACTAATCCTAATCCTAATCTTAAACACTAACCCTAATAAAAACCCTAACTCTAACCATAATAATAACCATGATGTAAACTCTAACCTTAATAATAATCCTAATACTAGACCCAAAACCCTAATCCTAATAAAATTTAATCTAACCATAATATTAACAATGATGTAAACCCTAAAACTAATTATAATCATAAGGTCCTAATCCTAAGCCTAAAACTTAAACCTAACTATAATACTAATTATGATGTAAACCATAATCCTAACACTCATCAAAACTATAAATAAAATCCTAATCAAAACCCTAATCATAATCATGAACCCCAAACCCTAAAATGTATCCCTAACAATAATAGAAACCATGATGTACACCCTAACCCTTACCATAATCCTAACTATAACCCTACTCCTAAACCCTTAACACTAATGCTAACCCTGATCCTAATTCCAACTATGATATAAACCCTAAATGTAGCTATAATCTTAATCTTAAACCCTAAGTTTCTAACCTAATAGTAATTCATATTCTTAATCCTAAACCTTGACCCTGTCCATAACCCTAAACCATAATAATAATATTAGGGTAAAAGCACAATAAGATGTCACCCTTTTACAAAGGTTAAGGCTAACAAAATCAAAGTTGTTCAACTTCAATAGTATAAAAATGATATTTAAGCTTGGAATTTAAAGATGATGTAAACTAATTAAATGTAATAAAATGAATGAATTTTATGATTAATATTTTTAATAATTTTTTTGAATAAGAATTTATATATTTTTCTAATTTTTAAAGAGGATTTTTTAGTTGCTAAAAAATGCTGAAAATTAGGGGTCTAGTTCCCACCAAAATATTATATGTAAATAAACATTTTTCCCCTAATTTCAAAATATGTCATAAATGACATATATAGCTAGTGCATGAAGAAATAAAAATTGGTTTGTGACCTATATTTTCTCTTTTATAACAATTCAAATTCCAACTCATTGAAATCAATAGTTTTCATCTCGCAACATATTTTTCATAACAAAACTACCCCAAAAAAAAAAAGAAATATATATATTCTTGAAGAGGACTCTCTCCTCTAGTGCACCATATGTTTTTAAAATTTATTTAATATGATTTACTATTTTTTTCTTTCTCCAAATCAACATCTCCTTGACTGTTAAAATACCTACTTGCAATATTTTTTAATTACAATAAACTATGTCTAATTAAAACACTATAAAATCTATATGAGGATATTCTTGACTCTGATCTCTACAAAAGGGTATTTTTTTATTTTTTAAAAATATCATTAAAAAGAATAGGAGTTATTGAAACACCACTTTTCTAAAATAATTTTATTTTTATGGTAATTGGACCCAAAGTGGTATAAAACATGCATTTAATAGACATTTCCAATTGGAAAACTTAAATCACTTATCTAACTTAGCTAGAATGAATCTAGCTAGACCATATGTTTGACCAAAATTAATTTTTACTTAGAAATACTAAAATTCAGTTGTGCTGATAAGTTAGCCTAAAAGGTGACACCTGATTGTGCTTTACCCATTAACTACATTATAAACTGTAACCCTTACCATAAGATCTTAACTACAGTCCTAATCTTAAACCCTAAACCCTAATCTTAATTAAAACTATAACTATAAACATTACATAAACCCTAACCTTGATTAAAAACCCTAACCCTAATCAAAATCCTAACCCTAACCAAAATACTAGCCATGATGTAAATTCAAATTATAAGGTCATAATCCTAGCTGCACACTAAATCATAAACCCTAAACCTAAGACTTTTTAATTGGAAGGTAGTGATGCTTCCAAATTCAAAATATAATCTCCACCTCAGAGCCATGTCAAATTTGAGTAATTTCAAAAAGGATCCATGAAAAATCTCTCAACAAAACCATATGCCATAAAAATAGGTTGGTCGAAAATAAATTGAAAAAGTCATTGATCAGTGTCCATGAGAGAAATATATTGATTAAATAAGGAATCAATTCATAATTATGTTCTTAATAGGGAATTTTGAGCATGAAGTATAATGATAAACCCTAAAACCTAATCAAATCCCTAACCATAACCCTAATTCTAATTATGATATAAGCCCTAAATATAACCATAATCTTGATCGTAAACCCTAAACTCTAAACCTAATAGTAAAGCCTCTTGATAATCCTAATCCTTGAGCATAACCCTAAACCCTAACCCTAGTAATAGTTTACTAGCCATAATATATACTCCTGCCCTTACCATAAGATCTAACTATAATCCTAATCTTAAATCCTAAACTCCAAACCCTAATCCTAATAAAAATCATAACTCTAACCATAATATTGACCATGATATAAACCCTAACCCTAATCCAAAATAATAATCCTAATTGTAATACTAACCATGATTTAAAACCTAACCCTAATCATAGTCCTAATCCTAAATTACAAACATTAATCCTAATCCTAATTGTAAACCCTAACCCCAACTTTGGCCATAATATTAATCATGATATAAATCCTATGCCTAACATTAATCTTAATCCTAAGCCCTACCCTTACACCCTAATACATACCCTAACCCTAATCATATTACTAATGTAAATAAATTCTCTACCCTAATCCTAACCCTAATTCTAAACCTTAACCTAAATCAAAGTTCTCAAAACCATGATCCTAATCCTAACCCTAATACATATCCTAACACTAATCATAATACTAATGTAAACCTTTGTTTTTCGTACCCTAATTTTAAACCCTAACCCTAATCAAGACTCTAAAACTTATCCATACTGGTAACCATGATGTAGACTCTAACCCTAAATCATAAACCCTAATACTTATCATAAACCCTAACCTTAATTTAAAAATCCTAACCCTAACTCTATACCTGAATCATAATCAAAACCTTAATCTTATCCAAACTCAAACCCTAACTGCTTGACTTCACAAAGGGACTAATAATTAGGTGAATCACTCAACTCATGGATTGGATATCCTATCTAAGTAGCTATCTTTCTCATTATTAAAGCTCATTTAATCATTAACCCAGGGATGCGTACTTGAAATGGGTTTGCATAGTTTGTGCACTAAGCTCCCACTAAAGGCATGCTTACTTTAAGCTACAGGAAGTAAATACTTGAAAGTAATTTTATTCTATAGTTGTGGGAAATAAATGCTTGGGAGTAACTTAACCAAATACTTTTAAAACAAAATACTAAACCGAATTCATGTAACTAATAAAGACAAAGTTTGGGTTGAATCAGACAGAGATTACTCTACCTTCTTTGGCTGCAGGAATGTTCACAGGAAATGACTTCTAGTGGTTGGAGGAACATGTCAATTCCAAAACTAAAACTAAATTCTACAGGAATGTAAACTAACACTAACTAGGGGCTACTCACCAAGTGGTCCCTCTTGAGTGAGTGAGTCCAAAACTTAGTTACAAACTCTTAATCTTCAAAAATTCATTTTTTTCTTATAACAAAAACAACGTTGATTGCATTCATGAAATATTGAACTTAGATAAAAATAGAATATGCTATTACAAACTCGCTCTCTTCTTGCTTGCTTCTGTAGGAGGGTAACTTATTATTTATAGGATAACTTAACTACTAACTAACTAATTACACCATAGAAATAGGTTGATTTACATTATTTCATCCTAGGAGTAAGGAAACAAAAAACTCATTCAATAGGAGGAAGAACAATTCAGCATCCATTATCCTAGATTTTCTCGGAATTAAGAACATCCCTCTTGACTTGATCTTTGCTTGGTTGTTGCCATCTTTATCCATGAACTACTCTAATGACTGTTTCTTTAGCTAAAGGACTAAGTCTTCAAAGCTAACTACTTAGACGCCATGTTGGTCATTCTTCCTTAATGATTTGATCTACATCGTGATGTTAACAAGAAAAATACATATCCAATATGCAACATATAATCATTTACCACATGATTAAATATTCATTAGAACATAATAGTATTGCCATATAAGTATATTTCATAATATCATAAAAGTATTAAGTTCAACCATGAAACTTAAGTCTTTTTGGCTACATGCCAATGAAACTAACCAAGGTAAACAAAGACAAGTCTAAGAACTATATAGAGGAACAATCCTATAGAAAAAACTAGATAAAACACAACAATTATCTTCAAGAATATAGACAAATTATCATTCTATCACTAACCATAATCCCAATATAGTAGAATATATATTAATTTATTTAATTTCTCTTCCATGTTGCGCCATGTCTTCTACTAGCTTATATGTGTGTTTGGATAAGTGCACCAAGATCATGTGCAAAAAAGTGGCCACCCACTCAAAAAAAAACCAAAAACACATAAACCTGATCGGGTTTCTTTAAATTCAAATGACTTGATAAAGTTATGGCTCGATAATTACCAAGCCTAGATTCAAATAACCTTATCAAGTTTTTAATATACCAAAACATGATTAGGTTTTTAAAATAACCAAAATGCAATCACATTTTTAATATATAAAAGTATTTTTCGTATTGTTAGAAACTCATACAAGTTTTAATCTTATAAAACCCGTGTGGGTTATCTGTTCCTAAAATAAGTCCTAAAAATAAACAAGGAGAAAGGGGAGATAGAAGGGAGGAGAGGGGGGAGGGGAGGGGGATGAGTTAGAGATAAAAAAAAGAAGCAAGAGAGGGGGGGAGTAAAAGAGGTTAACTAGAGGGAGATGTGTGTGTGTGTGTGTGTGTGTGTGAGAGAGAGAGAGAGAGAGAGAGAGAGAGGGGGGGGGGGATAATTAGGGCCTAGTAGAGATGGCAATAGTGAAGGGGGGAACAAAGAGGGGGAAAGAGAGAGAGACAAGGGAAGGGATGGGATTGTGAGATGAGGGAGAGAGATGGGAGAAAGGTAGAAGGGGGAGGAGGGAGAGATGAGATAGAGAGAGGAGGGAGAGATGAGGTAGAGAGAGGAGGAGATGGATGAGGTAGGTAGAGAGAAGAGGATAATTAGGTATGAATAGATGAAGATGGTGATGGAGGGGGAGAGAGAGAGAGAGAGATGGTCCTAGGTGTGTGTGATTAGTCATAAGGGGTCATCATATGTATGAATAGGTCATGGGATATATTAATGGGTCATGGGATACATTAATAGGTCCTAAGATACATTAATGGGTCCTAGGGGATCCTAAGATACATTAATGAGTTTGAATGAGTCCTAGGAAACATTTATGGGTCAAAATCCATCCTAAGATACATTAAGGTGTCCTAGGATGTCTTAAGGGATCCTAGGTGTCTTAAGTAGTCTGAAGGGGTCCTAAGATGTCTGAAAGGGTCCTAGGATGTCTGAAGGGGTCCTAGGTCTCATAAGTGGTCCTAGGATACATAATTACATTAATTTATCCTAGGATGTCTCAAGGGTTACTAGGTGTCTTAACTAGTCCCAAGGGGTCCTATGATATATTGATGGGTCCTAGGATGCTTTAAGGACTCTAGATTGTCTTAACAGGTCCTAGGGGGTCTCCATATGTATTGATAGGTCCTAAGATGAATTCATGGGTTCTAAGTGGTTCTAGGATACATTAATGGGCATTGGGATACATTCATGGGTCTCAGGGCATCCTAGGATACATTAATGGGTCTTGGGGGTCCTAGGTGTCTTCAGAGGTCTCAAGAGGTCCCAAGATACATTAATGGGTCCTAGAATGTCTTAAGGGATCATAGGTTTCATAAGTGGTCCTAAGGGGTCTAAGGATGTCTTAAGGTGTCATTGGTCTCTTAAGTGGTCATAAGGGGGTCCTAGGATACATTAAAGGGCCCTAAGTTGTCATAAGAAATCATAGGTGTCTTAAGTGGTCCAAAGGGGTCCTATGATATATTAATAGGTCCTAGGAAGTCTTAAGGGATCCTATGATATATTAATGGTGGATAGGAGTCTTAAGGGTTTCTAAGGGGGTACTAGGTGTCTTAAGACGTCTTAAGGGGTCCTAGGATGTCTTAAGTGGTCCTAAAGGGGCCTAAGATACATTAATGGGCCCTATGATGTCTTAAGTGGTCCTAATGGGGCCTAATATACATTAATGGGCCCTAAGATGCCATAAGGGATCCTAGATGTCTTAAGGGATCCTATGGTCTCCTCGTGCATGTATTAATGTGTCCTAGGATACATCAATGGCTTTTGGGATCCATTAATGGGTAATAAGACTCCTAAGATACATTAATGGTTCATAGGAGTTTTAAGGAGTGATAAAGGATCCTAGGTGTATTAAGAGGTCGTAAGGGGTCCTAGGATACACCAATGGGTCCTACGATGTCTTAAGTGGTCCTAAAGGGGTCCTAAAATGTATTAAGGGGTCCTAAATCTCTTAGGAGATCCTAAGGTCTCCTCATAAATGTATTAATGTGTCCTAGGATACAATAATGGTTTTTTGGATACATTAATGGTTTGTAGGAGTCTTAGGGGGTGTTTAAGGGGTCATAGGTGTCTTAAGAAATCTTAAGGGATCCTAGGATACACTAATGGGTCCTATGATGTCTTAATGGCTTTGTGTGGATACGTAGTTGGTCCTAAGGCTTCCTAGGATGTATTTTTAAGGTGTCATGGGATGTCTTAAGGGGTCATAGGTGTCATGAGTGGTACTAAAGGGAAATGAAACTTAGGATGTCTTAAGGTTTCCTAAGTGTCAAAAATTAGGGGGGAAGAGATGGAGAGATGGGGAAGCAACATGATATAAGAGAGAGAGGAAATGGAGATGGTGAGAGGGGGGATGAAATGGAATTGAAAAAAAAAGAAATAAATTCTTTCCATTTAAATAATGATAATGAATCCATTTTTAGATCATTATCGAAGTTGAACTTTACAAAGAAAGAGATTACTAAGTAAATTGAAGTTATAACTCTAAATTATTATTGACTGATCAACTCATTACAGAGCAGTTGTGCTTTTTTAGGTTTTTTGCTAGTATTAGCAATTGGAATCAATATCCTATTTATTTTTATGAGAACCAATCCTTTTATTTTTGGGGGTTTCCGCACTTGTAGAAAAGAAGGCAGGACGTATTGCTCAGATCATTGGCCCAGTACTAGATGTATCTTTCCCTCCAGGTAATATGCCTAGAATTTACAATTCCTTGATAGTTAAGGATAACGATACAACTGGTCAACCAATAAGTGTGACTTGTGAGGTACAACAATTATTAGGAAATAATAAAGTTAGAGCTGTCGCTATGAGTGCTACAGACGGTTTGATGAGAGGAATGAAAGTAATTGATACAGGAGGGCCACTTAGTGTTCCAGTTGGTGAAACTACTCTCGGGAGAATTTTTAATGTTCTTGGGGAACCCGTTGATAACTTAGGTCCTGTAGATGCTCTCACAAGATCTCCTATTCATAGATCTGCTCCCGCCTTTACACAGTTGGATACCAAATTTTCAATCTTTGAAACAGGCATTAAAGTAGTGGATCTTTTAGCTCCTTATCGCCGTGGGGGGAAAATTGGATTATTCGGGGGAGCTGGAGTGGGTAAAACAGTGTTGATTATGGAATTAATCAACAACATTGCTAAGGCTCATGGAGGGGTTTCTGTGTTTGGTGGAGTAGGAGAACGTACCCGTGAAGGAAATGATCTTTACAAGGAAATGAAAGAATCGGGAGTCATTAATGAACAAAATATATCCGAATCCAAAGTAGCTCTGGTCTATGGTCAGATGAATGAACCACCAGGAGCTCGTATGAGAGTAGGTTTAACTGCTTTAACTATGGCTGAATATTTCCGAGATGTCAATAAACAAGATGTACTTCTATTTATTGACAATATCTTCCGCTTTGTCCAAGCAGGATCAGAGGTATCCGCATTATTAGGCAGAATGCCTTCCGCAGTGGGTTATCAGCCCACTCTTAGCACGGAAATGGGTTCTTTACAAGAGAGAATAACTTCTACGAAAGAAGGATCTATAACCTCCATTCAAGCAGTTTATGTACCTGCAGATGACTTGACTGATCCCGCTCCTGCTACAACATTTGCACATTTAGATGCTACTACTGTACTATCGAGAGGATTAGCTGCCAAAGGCATCTATCCAGCGGTAGATCCGCTGGATTCCACGTCAACTATGCTCCAACCTTCGATCGTAGGCGAACAACATTATGAAACTGCGCAAGGAGTTAAACAAACTTTGCAACGTTATAAGGAACTTCAAGATATTATAGCTATTCTTGGATTAGATGAATTATCAGAAGATGATCGTTTACTTGTAGCAAGAGCAAGAAAAATTGAACGGTTTTTGTCACAACCCTTTTTTGTAGCAGAGGTATTCACCGGTTCCCCCGGTAAATATGTTAGTCTAATAGAGACAATTAGAGGTTTTCAAATGATCCTTTCCGGAGAATTAGATGGTCTACCCGAACAGTCTTTTTATTTGGTGGGTAACATTGATGAAGCTACCGCAAAGGCTATGAACTTAAAATAAAAAAAAAAAAAAAATGAACCTAAATCTTCGTGTACTCACTCCCAATCGAGTTGTTTGGGATTCAGAAGTTCAAGAAATAATACTCGCTACCAATAGTGGTCAAATGGGTGTATTACCCAACCATATTGCAATGATAACAGCTTTGGATATAGGAGTCATGAAAATACGACTCAATGCCCAGTGGTCCACTATGGCTTTGATGGGTGGTTTTGCCAAGATAGACAATAATGAAATCACATTATTGGTAAATAATGCAGAAAGAGGTATTGATATTGATCTTCAAGAGGCTCAGGAAAATTTTAGATTAGCGAAAGCCGATCGTGCGCGAGCTGAAGGCAAGAGACAAGCAATCGAGGCTGATGTGGATCTCAAAAGAGCTAGAACACGACTAGAGGCTGCTGATGCAATTTTGTTGAGATAAAGAAAGATTTTGTTCTATTTGCTATTGGCTATCTCGCGTTTAGAATGTTGAATAGTCGGCACTTTGAATTAGATTTGAAATTGAATGAATTCAATATAATATTCTTATGTTAAAAAGTCTTTAACTGTCTGAGCCAATAACTAGGCACATTTCCACCTATGCCCATGCCGCCTGCTATTGCAATTTTTGATTTTTCATTTTCTTCTTCGCCTAAATAAATCTATGTTATATTTCACTATTAAATATAAAAGAAATTGGAATTGCGGAAGGTCAATCGACCTATGAAATTGAGTTGCATCATACATACATAACATGATACAATATCACTTGAAAGAAAAGACTTTTTGACAATAGAGGCTACAAAATGAGTATTTTGTACTTTCTTTTGAATACAAAAGTGATTCTTTACGTTCGACACCCAGGTCGAGTAGACCTCGTTCTTGTAAGAGCTATTAACCAATAAATCATAGGGAGGGACTTATTTATGTCACCAAAAACAGAGACTAAAGCAAGTGTCGGATTCAAAGCGGGTGTTAAAGATTACAGATTAACTTATTATACTCCGGAATATCAGACGAAAGATACTGATATCTTGGCAGCATTCCGAGTCACTCCTCAACCTGGAGTGCCCCCCGAAGAAGCGGGGGCAGCAGTAGCTGCTGAATCTTCCACTGGTACGTGGACCACTGTTTGGACCGATGGACTTACCAGTCTTGATCGCTACAAGGGGCGATGCTATGATATTGAACCCGTTCCTGGAGAGGAAACTCAATTTATTGCCTATGTAGCTTACCCTTTAGATCTTTTTGAAGAAGGCTCTGTGACTAACCTGTTTACTTCTATTGTAGGTAATGTATTTGGATTCAAAGCTTTACGGGCTCTACGTCTGGAAGATTTACGAATTCCTCCTGCTTATTCAAAAACTTTTCAAGGCCCACCACATGGTATTCAAGTAGAAAGAGATAAATTAAACAAATATGGTCGTCCTTTGTTGGGATGTACTATCAAACCAAAATTGGGTCTATCTGCCAAGAATTATGGTAGAGCGGTTTATGAATGTCTCCGTGGTGGACTTGATTTTACCAAGGATGATGAAAACGTGAATTCCCAACCATTTATGCGCTGGAGAGATCGTTTCTGCTTTTGTGCAGAAGCACTTTATAAAGCTCAGGCTGAGACGGGTGAGATTAAGGGACATTACCTGAATGCGACTGCAGGGACATGTGAAGAAATGATGAAAAGAGCAGTATTCGCCAGAGAATTGGGAGTTCCTATAGTCATGCATGACTATCTGACTGGAGGTTTTACGGCAAATACTTCGTTGGCTCATTATTGCCGAGATAACGGCCTACTTCTTCACATT
This sequence comes from Chamaecyparis obtusa, assembly GCA_027943335.1. Taxonomy (NCBI): domain Eukaryota; kingdom Viridiplantae; phylum Streptophyta; class Pinopsida; order Cupressales; family Cupressaceae; genus Chamaecyparis; species Chamaecyparis obtusa. The sequence goes on along the minus strand of BSBK01013817.1, from coordinate 15,146 downwards.
CACCGCGCAATGCACGCAGTTATTGACAGACAAAGAAATCATGGTATGCACTTCCGTGTACTGGCTAAAGCACTACGTATGTCTGGTGGAGATCATATTCATGCTGGTACTGTAGTAGGTAAACTTGAAGGAGAACGAGAAGTAACTTTGGGTTTTGTTGATCTATTGCGTGATGATTTTATTGAAAAAGACCGAAGTCGCGGTATTTATTTCACTCAGGATTGGGTCTCTATGCCGGGTGTTCTGCCTGTAGCTTCAGGAGGTATTCACGTTTGGCATATGCCTGCTCTGACCGAGATCTTTGGAGATGATTCCGTATTACAGTTTGGTGGAGGGACTTTGGGGCACCCTTGGGGAAATGCACCTGGTGCGGTGGCTAATCGGGTCGCTTTAGAAGCTTGTGTACAAGCTCGTAATGAAGGACGTGATCTTGCGCGTGAAGGTAATCAAGTGATCCGCGAAGCTACTAAATGGAGTCCTGAACTAGCTGCCGCTTGTGAAATATGGAAGGAAATCAAATTTGAATTTGATACGATTGATCGCTTGTAATCGAGTGACTTTCGTCTGTTTGGTCCCTTAATCGAAGCGAACTCGGCCCAATCTTTTCTTTTAAGATTGAGCCGAATACCGAATGGATGGGAATAGATAATTCGGCTAGAGGTAAGGTATTGACCTATTTTCTAATAGAGAAATCTATTTTCTGGATTACTCGATGGGGTCGGTGGATCGGTAGATCCAGGCCCGGGGGGCAAGGGCTATTCTAGCTCGCACCCAAAGTGCGCTAAAGTATGATGGTTTGTATTTGTGTCTGTTAAAAGTTGTACATTAATAATATATAGAAAAAATATAGGAAAATGTGTGAAGAAGACAAAGATTCTGAGAAAATGTGTGAAGAAGACAAAGATTCTGAGAAAATGTGTGAAGAAGACAAAGATTCTGAACATATCAACGAAACAAAACCCGTAGAACACAGATTGAAAACGGAACGTTTTAAACATTTGTGGTTTATGTGCGAGAATTGTGAGACCTTTATATATAAGAAACTTTTTTTAGAACAAAAGGGTGTTTGTGAGGAATGCGGGGCAACGCTACAGATGACTAGTTCAGAACGAATTGAATTATTAATTGATAATGGCACTTGGTGGCCTATGGACATGAATTTTTCTAGTATAGATGTTTTAGAGAAACAGCATACGACGTTTGACATTAAAATGGTTCAAAGGGTCTCAACTTTATTGTACAAAGTAATTTATGACAAATATTTTGACTTTGAGTTTTTTCACGAAAAAAATGGATTGAAAACATTAGTAAGATACAATATTACTCTTGTTAATATCGTTAAGGTTGTATTAGGAAAGAAATTCATAAAATATTTGAATTTGAATTCAAAGGAAACTATTAAGATACTACAAAATATTCTTGATACAGGTTTGAAAACAGTTCAATTTGTACTTTTTGAAATACATAAAAAAATAACAGATGAATTGCAGCGGTTTGCGCTTTTAGATACAGATACAGAAACAGCATTGAAAGATGAACAACAACTTATACGGTTTATGCATATTTTAAATAGAGATACATCATTTGAAAATGATGAACTTATATCTCTTTTGTCAATAGATGTTGTGAAAGAATTTATAGATGCAGCATTTGATGAAAATGATCAACCTATAAATTCTTTTTTTGCTATAACAAAAAATTATATTCAACCTATACAAACTGTAATTGATTTGCTTCAACTTCAAAATTGCCTAAATTTGAGCTTACTAATTAAATTAAATAAACAATTATCCAACTTAAAAGAACAATTACTATCACAAGATAAGTTCTTGAAAGTAGCGGCGGTAAACTTAGTGAAAATGGAACTTTCTTTTCCGGAAGAGAAAAGAAAAGCAAGGAAAAGAAAAAAACGATTTCCTTTTTATCCAGGAAATGATCCAGAGACAAATTACTTTTTATGGCTGCGAAAACATATTGCAATCTGCTTGATGGAAAAATATTTGGTATTGACAAAATTCAAAGATTGGTTTAAAATGAATTGTTGTGGTTTACTCAAAGGAGAAGAATTCTATCGATTCGGTTCCAATATTCTAGTAGAATACGTGAAAAAACAAGATCGCTATGAGTGTTATAATATTATTGATCATATCATGCATGATGATTTTTTATATAGTGAAACACGTGTTGAATTATTTAGACAAATAGAAAATATATATAATAACGAAAAAAATTGTGACAATAATTTATTCTTGTGTACTGAAGATACTGAGTTAATTTATCTCTATTTACTAGAGATAATGAAAAACTTTGCTACATTAGCACTAGATAGCAAAGAAAAATTTTGTAAGAAAAAGAAAGAAGAAGAAGAAAGTGATATAGAAGATACTGAAGATACTGAGGATATTGAAGAAGAATATCCTTTAACTTATGATTCTTTAACTAAAGAGGAAAAAGAATATGTTGACGCTGGCGTAAACCTAGTTAAAAAAACACTTCTTAAGCTAAGAAACGAGGAATTTCTAGACACAGAAACCGAAGAACAGTGTTATGATGATTATAATACTTCCTATCAAAAAGAAACAGGTTTACCCGACGCTATTCAAACAGGCATAGGTAAAATAAATGGTCTTCCTGTCGCACTCGGGGTTATGGATTTTCAGTTCATGGGAGGCAGTATGGGATCGGTAGTGGGCGAAAAAATAACTCGTTTAATACAGTATGCTACTGAGCATCTTCTTCCAGTAATTCTCGTATGTGCTTCTGGCGGAGCGCGTATGCAAGAAGGAAGTTTTAGTTTAATGCAAATGAATAAGATAGCTGCTGTGTTGCATACACATCAAAAGGAGAAAAATTTGCTATATATTTCAGTTCTTACATCTCCTACGACTGGTGGAGTCACTGCTAGCTTTGGTATGTTGGCTAATGTCACGATTGTCGAGCCAAATGCATACATTGCATTTGCGGGTAAAAGAGTTATTGAACAGACATTAAACCAGATAGTAGATGACGAAGATCAAATATCTGATTCTTTATTTGATTTTGGAATGTTTGATAGCATGGTTCCACGAGCTCTTTTAAAAAATGTTGTCAGCGAAATAATTGAATTATACATGCCGACTGGGTTATAAATAATAAGAAGGTGACATGTAGGATAAAATGAATATGTAATGGTTGAATGATAAATATGTCAAAGGGTCTAAAAATAAACTTATATAAGCTAAGAATCTAAATAAACTTATATACAATATAAGAATCTAAATAAACTTATATTACAATAGTAACAGAGCTGAAAAGTTAGGAAATTAAGGTAAAAAGAGAAAAACAGAAAGAAATTTTCATTGTTTTATATTATTTGAAATATTTCTCTTGTTCCATATTATTCTCAAAACAATGACACTTTTTCTTTTTTTGTTAGATGTTCGATTTGTATCTAACAAATATGGTTATGAATCACCAAAACCAGTCATGCCAATATTCAGTAACATATAAACAATGAAAAAAGTAAATATGTTGAAAATCTTCATCCTTAATATAGCCTTCCATTCTATAATTAGATGGCTATCGGGCCCATAAAAAAGGCCCTCCATTAGTTAGTCATGAGTCCTTTTCTGGTCCTCTAACCTCGTCGGATTGAAACTTTCTGTTATATGCCATTACATAATGCTATGTAATGGCGTATAACAGAAAAATTATTGTTATTAGACGGTTCAAACCGTCTATGGAGTATTGGGGTCTATGATTACATGATTACAAATATGAATTGAACATAATTCAATTCATTCAATAGTTTGAATATGAATCTAACGGACTATGTGGATATTCGCATTGAATATAATTCATTCAAGAGTTTGAATATGAATCTAACATTTTTATATTATTATTGAATATGGTAGAAAGAGATTCTCTCTCTATTCTATACTATATTATAGAGAGAAGTGATAATATTTGGATCTATAGTATCAAATTTCAAAAATAAAATGGTCGAAATGGTAGAAAGAATATAATTCTATATATTAATAAGGGATGGATACAATCTTTTTGTATAGTATCAAATTGAACAAATAATACTCAATTTCAAAAATAAAATGGTATAAATAATATACGTATAAATGATATGATTATGTATAAATCAAAATAATATACGTATAAATGATATGATCATGTATAAATGATATGATTCTGTATAAATGATATGATTATGTATAAATCAAAATAATATACGTATAAATGATATGATCATGTATAAATGATATGATTATGTATAAATAGAAATAATATACGTATAAATGATATGATCATGTATAAATGATATGATTCTGTATAAATGATATGATTATGTATAAATAGAAATAATATACGTATAAATGATATGATCATGTATAAATGATATGATTCTGTATAAATGATATGATTATGTATAAATCAAAATAATATACGTATAAATGATATGATCATGTATAAATGATATGATTATGTATAAATAGAAATAATATACGTATAAATGATATGATCATGTATAAATGATATGATTCTGTATAAATGATATGATTATGTATAAATCAAAATAATATACGTATAAATGATATGATCATGTATAAATGATATGATCATGTATAAATAGAAATAATATATGTATAAATGATATGATTATGTATAAATAGAAATAATATGATTCTATATATATAGATATATAATATTCTGATCTATAGTCTCAAATTGAACAATATATAAATAGTAGAAAGAATATGATTCTTATAAATATAAATAGGAGGGGGAAGATGATTATATATACTAGGAAGGAAAAAATTATGTCATATGTCATGAGCTTGAACTTAACAAGCATCCTTAAAGTTCCATATCTCGGGGATGATCTAGCGGATGAGAAAAAACAAGAAGAAGAAGAACAAAAAGAACAACAACAAGAACAACAACAACAAGAACAACAACAAGAAGAAGAAGAACAAGAAGTAATAAACAATAATTCAAATCAAAAATCAAAATTAAATAAAGGAGGTATTTAATATGATTACAGAAATATACTATATATTAGTACCGTGGATTCAGAGGTCTGCTCCAGTTCTACTATTTGGCGTTTATTATGGCTTTTTATCAACGTTGCCAATTGGTCCAGCTCAAATGTATTATGTCCGAGCGATGTTGATTCAAAACAAAGTCGTCGACAACAGGAAAATTGTCCCTACGGGAAAATTGATCCTTGGTGGTTCTTTTGTGGCACAACTCGTGGTCTTCTCATCCATTTATCTTGGCCCTATTTATGCGAGCATTTGGAAACCTCACGTAATGACAATCATGCTTGTTCCCGTTCTATTATTTCTTATTTTTCAAACAAGTTTGATTCGGAAATACCCTTGGATTCAAAATCCGGCAATAGAGTTTTTGATTGGAGTCGCTTTACAGCTGCTGAACCCGGCCCTTTTCGGTAAATCTGTGTATACTCGGTTAACCAATATGATGCTATTCAGGTATAGTGGAAGCTATATATTTCTGCTGAGTACCGCAGCCGGATGGTTGAGCGGACAAATTCTTTTTGTCAAAATGACGAAAATTTTTTGTTCACGCGTAGAAAATGATGTTCCCTTAAAAGCGAATCGAAAACGGGAACTTTTCGCCTTCAGTTTTCAAATTATTTTTTTCGCTTATGCCATGCTCACATGCTACGGGAGGAATCCTTCTTTCATCGCTACTAAGTGGAATGATTCAAGATCGTTCATTCAGGGTCCTCGAGAAGAGTTAGAAGAGGTATCGCTAGATTTATCCGATAAGAAAAAATCTTTTAGGGAAGGTTTCAAAATACCTAAGAAAAAAAAAAGGCATAAGTCTCAAACTAAAGCTGCTATTAATATGAAAAAAAATCAAGTTAATAAGCCGCCCATTCCTCTGTCTCCTTCTTATAGAACATTAGTGAGAATTCTATCTTTAGAAGATCTCAAATTGGATACTGAGACAGATTCGACTTTAGCATCTTTTCTAATAAAAAGATGGCCATTAATCTTTTTTGATTCTAATCGGTTTAACCAACCCCTACGATACGTTAGTATAGGGGATTTTATTCTTCGTGGCCCTGTGAAGAGCCAAGTTGCTGAATATTTCTTCGATGTTTGTCTCAGTGATGGCGATGAAAGAATTTCTTTCACAGCTCCGCCAAGTATGTCTTTCTTTGCCAAAATGGCAAACTTGGGCGATCAAAGTCTTGATTCAAATCAGGATAACCTTGATGAATGGATAGTGAGAAAATCGGAGAGGAAATCTTATTTAGGCGAAGAGCTTGAAAATAGGGTGAGAGCTCTAAGCAATGGATCTCCTATTGTAGATATTCTTGAAAAAAAAATGAGATTTTCTCGAACAAAAGAAGGGAAGTACCTTTCAGAAGTTCATGATCCTTTACTCAGCGGGCCATTCCGTGGGTCGATGAATCAATTTAAATCACCTTGGATGATCCATTCAGAGGATTATTTGAAAGAGCAAAAATATTTGAAAGAGCAAAAAAAAAAACTGTCGCAATGTAAGAACCGTGATTCTACCAACCGGCCTTTTCGAATTTCCTTAATTCCACCAGAAAATAAAAATAGAATCGTTCAACCACGAATAAAAATGATTTCCAAATGGTGGATAGATAAAATTCATATGTTCTTATTAGAGGAACAGAATAAAAAAAAATGGTTGGATGAATCTACTTTGGAAGATTTAAAGTCAAGATATGAGAAAATCTATCCTAAAAATTTATCTTCATTGGAACATGTTTTCAAAACATTGGTCCCGGCGCCTTTAAATGCAAGAATAGAAGAAGGTATTGCTTCTTGCGATAAAAAATTACTAACACATTATTTGTTGCATATTTTTCTTGAAACTACAGGTCTCAAGTGGGAATTACTTCTTAGTGTTCTTCCTACCGAGCAGGCTTTGCTTTATGAGCGATTTTTTTTTATAAATTTGAAAGAATTCTCAAATTCTGAAGTCTCTATGGATATTAAGATATCGCAGAAGGATATTCTGAAAGATTTGGTAGAGATTTCAAAAGAGGGCCTGCCTTCTAAGAAGAAACGTACTAAGAAGAAAAAGAATAAGAACAATAAATCAAATTTTGATCAAGATTTATTTGAAAAAAAACAATTTGATCAAGATATGAAAGATTTTACAAATTTCTATGAACTTTATCTTATTTATAATAAGTTTATGGAAAAGGAAAAAATCCGTGTTGATGATGATGAACCTCGAATCCGAGATTTTAACAGGTTTATTGTTCCTAAATTGCCCTCCACCCTAATATCTGGAGTTCACGACCCTCTAGCTGTCAAAGATTGTCTCGAAACTCGTCCAAAAAAAGCTCGACAATTAATCATTATAAGGCCCTTTGACAAAATAAAAGAGTTACAAAAGAAGAAAAAAGACAAAAAAAAAGGATTCTTTCAACCTTTCAAAAAACTTGAACAAGAAAGAACTCCTGAACAAGAAGAAACTCTTGAAGCGGACAAGGGGGGGGACGAAGAAGAAGATCTTGTATTTAAAGATATATATGTCTTTAGTTACCCCTATGAAGGGGATTTTCGTCGAGATTTAGTAAAGGGAGCTGTCCGTTTTCAACGACGAAAAGTTTCAGCGATCAACCATTGGATAGCGAGACCAGAGTCGATTCTTTTCGGGAGACTTAGATCAATGACTCAAAAGCCAGGGGGGATGACTACTCAAAAGTCACATCACAAACCTTTTCCTAAGAAGGAAGTCAAAGAGAAGACAAAAATGAAAAAAACTTCAAGATCTTTAAGAATGTACGAAAAATTTTTAGAGAGACGTGAAAGGAGAAAAGAAGAACGTCGCCGTCGAACACAGCAAACCTTCGACGGAGAAGTGATTCACTATGTCAGAGCTGCTCTCTTGTTCACTCATACGTATTTAAGGAAAAGATTGTATTTCCCTATTTTGATAATAGCTAAAAATATTGGTCGTACTTTATTATTTCAGGTCCCCGAATGGGAGCAGGATTGGTCCAACTTGCAAAAGGAAGCATATCTCAAATGTAATTATGATGGATATGAACTGACGGACCCGGATGTCCCGAAGAAGTTCATAAAAGATTATATCAAAGAGGGTATTCAAATCAAGATTGTATATCCTTTTCGCTTGAGACCTTGGTATGAATCTAACTCTACTGAGATTGACCAAAAAACAACTGGTTTCTTAACCATATATGGGACAGAAATTGACTTACCTTTCGGTAATCCCCCAAAAGTGCCTTCTTTTTGGAAACCTATTCGCGAATGTATTTGGAATTACACGTCCGATCGGGCAAAACCTATTATCGAACCTATTCGCCAATTGATAATTATTATCAAACCTATTATCGAACCGATCCGCCAATTGATAAATAAGAAAATTAAGACAGAGATCAAGATAGATACTCGGACAGAAATCAGAATGATTCGGACTAAGCCTACGTCTAATATTAAATTTTCTTTAGAGGTCGTACAAGATGAACCATCTTCAATCCAGATGGAAAAAAATTGGGATCTTCTAGATCCAGCTTATTGGACAACCACAATGAATGATCGAATCAACCAAATGAATGAAGAGTATCTCTTCAATCTAGATATTTATAATAAATTGAAAACTGATTTTAAACAGATAATGGATCAACCTTCTCCTGACATAAAATCTAGATTGAAAAAAGAGTGGACTCGAATCAAAATTTGGCGTTCGCTTTTCCAAAAGAAAACTATTCGATTCATTAAGAAGAAATTGCCATATTTTATGAAAGTTATTCATTTTAGGGTGAAATTAATACTTATTGATCTCAAAATAAGTATGTTCAATATGATCGAATCCAATTTGGAATTTTGCATGCAATTGAGTAGAAGTATTGAAGCAATTAAAAAAATATTCAATAGCAATGACCCAATTAGCAAAAACGCCGAATCCAAATGCCAAGGAAAAGAAATTTCCCAGGCATATGTATTTCACAAATATGGCGAGAAATAAGAAATATGAAGGGATTCTATGCGAGGGATTTATTAGAATCAAGAACATCGTCTCCTTTTATAAAAAAGAATGTTAAAGAATTTTTGCATTCGCAAGGGCTATTGGATTGCAAGCATCCTCGAGAGTTAACGGCTAACCATTGGAAGCAATGGTTAAAATGGTGTGCTGGCTATAGAATAGCCCCGCACAAAAAGAAAAGAAATAGTATTGGCAACCGGTTGGGATGGAGTGAATTTGCATCGTTTTTGGGAGAGAAGCGCTTTGCATCTTTTCTAACCCGACTCAAGAATCGGATCAAACGTCACAGATATGATCTTTTAGCGTATAGTTATCTGGATCATATGAAAGAGGATAATCACGGACCCGCAATTCAATATATACCGGAACCAGATTATCAAGCTATTACTAATTTTCAGAATCCCGGTTCTTGCAAGAAGAAGAAGAAGAAAATTTCTTCCAAAAAGAAAAATGTCGATTTTTTCTCGGCAACTAAGGCAAAATATTACAAAAAAAGTCGATATTACAAATGGCAATTCTGGTTGTTCCCAAATCTTAGAAAAAAAATCAAAAATGCAAACAAACTTGGTGACGTTTTTCCCCCGGATATCATAAGAAGACAAATTGAACAAATGTGGGAATTTCGAGAGATTCAAGTACCAAAAGAGTTTGATGTTGATGCTTTTGTAATAGAAAGTCTTCGAAAGAAAGAAGAGGAAAGGCGAAGCAAACTCGCTGCCCTCGAAGAAATTAGGGAGGCGCGCAGAAAGCGTAAAGAAGAAAGGCTCAAGACAAGAGAGGAACGGCGCAAAAAATTGGAGTCGGCAACTTCTCCAGAAGAAGTAAATAGATTGAGAAGGGCATTTAAAGGAGAAGATGACCAAAACAAGAAAAAGAGAATGCGGGAATCAAGGCAAAGATTTATCAAGCAACAGAGAGCTAGACAACTAGCAAAAATAGCTGCACAAAAAGCTGAACAGCTCAGAAGGGAAGAAAGGAGACGCAAATTGGAAGAATTACGTCGAAAAAATAAATATTCGAACAAAAAGAGGAGAGATCTTCTAGTTCGAGATTTCTATAATATTTATTATCCAAAAAAAAATATTGATAAAATCAATACAGAAAAAGAAGAAGTCCGAATAGCAATAAAGGAAATCATTTTGAAACAAGATGCTAAGAAAGCATCACAAGGTGATAGGAAGGCATGGGACCGAGTTAAATCAAAATTGGATGATGAAAAAAACAAAAACAAAAAAGTAAAAGTACCATCCGAAACCAAGACCAAACCCAAGAAAGCCGATAAACAAGTACAAGATCCCAGAATTGCCAGAACTGAATATCTGAAAGAACAGAAACGCTTTCAACGGGAGGCAAAACGTCTTGCAAGGGAGGCAGAATTAAAAGAGGAGATGAGACTCAGGGGAATGGACCCCGAAAAAGAATTGGTAAAAGAAAAATTAGCGTATCGAGAAATGGCCAAAAATATTCGTAGGTGGAGAACCAAATTCGAGCTCGAAAAACTGCCATTAGCTCGTTGGGCTTCCAAGTTCAAAAATGCGTCTCGTTTCTTTGATAAGAAAAAATTAGGCGACGATGCTGCTGTAGCCGACTTACTTTTCCCATATGCGGAAAATGGGGATCTTGACTTGGGATTATTGGAAACTGTATTGTATCTCAAAAGTTGCTTCCCGAAAGAAAATGATTTGCTTAGAGTTTTTGCCGAGGCAACCCGAAGATCTATGCCATTTGTACCGGGGTACTTTAATGACCGATTCTTTGTATATAAAATTGCAAGTCTTTTCTTAAAACTAAAAAAGAAAAAAATTGATGTAAATCTTTTTGATAGATCTCAACGACGAAGAAAAGTACATCGTATTGAGGATCTAAATGAAAAAATTTCAAGTTCTTTCATTTTCGAAGATGTTTTTCTTCCAAGACGTCGTAGGGAATTTCGAATTTTGAATCTTTTGAATCTGGAAAATCATTTAGATGAAAGTGTAAGATTCAATAGTAAAGAGATACCAAATGACCAAGGTCTGATGAAAAAAAGCGAGCCTCTGATCGTCGATACAAGACAAAAGATAAGACGTTTTCTTTGGCCTCGTTATCGATTAGAAGATCTTATTTGCATGAATAGATTTTGGTGGAATACCAATAATGGTAGTCGATCTGTTATGTTGAGGGTACGTATGTATCCCAAAATAGATCATTGGGAACATATTCAAAATAGTTTGTATTTTATAAGACACAGTTTTATTTCGATAAAAGAGATTCTTCAAAATTTTGGAAATCATACCAAAAGTTTCTTGGGTACGAAACATTCGCCGGTTGCTGGACGAAATGAAGCTATAAATGAGGTAAAGCTCAAAAAAGAAGACTCTTTTTGTAGCATAAGTTCATCTCTTCCTTCTGACCGCTCCCCGTACAATGAGTTTCTTACGCTAGTTAGAAGAATAATAAGTTTGCTTAGAGATTCCATTATGGAATGGATAGGTTCCCTTTTCTCTAAACTGAGAGATTTTCTTATCAGACGGATGAGTTCGTTGAGAGATTTTCTTATCAGACGGATGAGTTCGTTGAGAGATTTTCTTATCAGACGGATGAGTTCGTTGAGAGATTTTCTTATCAGACGGATGAGTTCGTTGAGAGATTTTCTTATCAGACGGATGAGTTCGTTGAGAGATTTTCTTATCAAATCGATGAAAGAACTTTTCTCTAAACTGAGAGATTTTCTTATCAAATCGATGAGAGAACTTTTCTCTAAACTGAGAGATTTTCTTATCAAATCGATGAGAGAATTTTTTTCGAAACTTAGACTTGAACTTCAAAAAGTTCTAAATCCCCTTAAAAAGAAACTGAGAAAATTGATAGATCCGCTTAAGTTGGAAACTAAACTTATCAACTTTAGAAGTTTCCTAAGAAACCTTCTAAATGAAATCAGAGTGAAACTTATCAATTTTCTCAGTTTCCTAAGAGATATTATAGGCGGACTATTAGTTAAGCTAGAAAGACCTAGACCTTTAAGTCGTTGGGAGAAAACGCGTAACTTTTATAACAAATATATTCGTCCAATATGGTTTTTCTTAGAACTTTTTTCCTTATTTAGAAGATAAAAATTAGCCGCGATCTTGTTTACCATGGGATGGGTTTTGGAGCAGCAGGATTTGAACCTAGGACCTCCACCATCCCCAGGTGGCACGCTACCAAACTGCGTGCTACTCCGTTATAACGACCAACATCGGATTTCTGTATCTATTTAACGTCGGATATTGAATAGAGAAAAAAACTCTTTTTGCATTGACAATCTCGGAAAAATAGTCTAATATATCTAAATATTATATATATAAATATATTTAGATATATTAGAACAATACCAAGCCGCCATGGTGAAATTGGTAGACACGCTGCTCTTAGGAAGCAGTGCTAGAGCATCTCGGTTCGAATCCGAGTGGCGGCATTATTGTTAATAAGATACTATGGGTTAGTATCCCTTCCATATAATTTCCATAAAAGAATGTTTTCGTGAGAGAAATGACTCTGATATTCATATAATCATGGGGAAATTTGAAATAATTTCTATAATCATTTCAAATCTCCCGTGAGAAAAAATCAACTATTAGTTATCGCTCAAATCCACAAATAGCATTCAAAATAATATGAATTTGAATGAATTTTGATCTTTTTCCTTTTTCTATATGTCTCTATTTTGAGAATTCAAATCAAATTAGATAGATTGAATTATCTGAAATAGTTCGATCGAGAATTACTGAAATTGAAACTTATTATTTCTTGACCAAAGTGGTTCGACCCAAGTCTTCTAAATTTTTCTGACGACGTAGAGGTCGGGTAACCAATTCAAGTACATCTCTTGCATTGGCAAACCCATGAATCTGCGCAAAAGTAAATTCAACTGACCATTTAGTACTAATTCCTCTTGCTTCTAGCGGGTTAGCATGAGCCATTCCTGTGATAGCTAAATCGGGTTGTAATTCGCGTATACGTCGTATTTGATTCGAATTATCCGGTTTCTCCACAATTCGTGGTATTGGTACACACATCTTTATACATGTATTTTGTAAAAGTGATAATTCAGCAGCTTGATATCGTTTATCCATATATGGAATGCCAATTTCATGAACAATCATTCCACATCTGATTAAGAATCTTGCTAGAGAGACTTCTAGTAGATTATCTCCCATGAAAAAGACAGATTTACCATGTACCAAATCAAGATAATCCTTTAAACCTTCCCATATTCGTTCCTCCCTTTCCTCCAAACCTTGGGGTTCAACACCAAATACAGGACAAATCTTTTCAATCCAAGCACGCGTTCCGTCTGGACCGATAGGAAAAGGAGCTCCAATTAATTGACATTTTTCGCGTCTTATCAAAGTTGTCGCTGTCCGACTCAAAAATGGGTGAACACCACAAACATAAACTCCATCACCCAATGATGGAAGATCGGTATATTTTTGAGCAGGTAACCAACCTGATACCTTGATGGATTGACGTTTTAATTCTAAATTGAGTTGAGAAGCGACGTTGGACGGCAAAGATCCAAAAAGAACTAAGGAAGGATGATTTGCATATTCAACCAATTCCTCTTTTTTTCTAGAATGAAAAGTCAAAAAATTTTGACTAGTTTCTTTTCGTTCACGAACGGAGAATTCCGGTTCTGGACAACGATGTGCCATCGCAGCTAACACAGTATCTTCTCCTTGAGTAAAGGCATAATCGAGTCCATTCGCTCTTGCCACTAGAATTGGGATTCCAATTTCCCATTCTAGTTTGGGTGCCATACCTTCCAAATCCATTTTGATTATCTCTGTAGTACAAGTACCTATCCATATGATCACGCTAGGGTCTCTATCTTTTCTTATTCGAATACAAAGCTTTTTTAATCCTTCATAATCATTCAATTGAGCCGATATATCTCCTTCTTCCAATTCTGCCATTGCATAGCGAGGTTCTGCAAAAATCATTACTCCAAGTGCATTTTGCAGAAAATAACCGCATGTCTTTGTACCCACAACTAAAAAGAAACTATCTTCGATCTTTTGATATAACCAAGATACACAGCTAATTGGACAAAAAGTATGATAATTACCTGTCTCACATTCGACAGTGAGAGTTTCATCAATTTTCACTGACATAAATGATTATAACTATGTTGATTAAATCGTCGTAAATCCAAGTAAATTTTCCTTATTATTTTGATGTTTCCCCTCATCAATAGGATTGAGATAAAGGTCAGAGAGTAGATTGAATAATTCCCGATCTGGAATCTCCTTTGGCACAATACCTTCTGGTTGGGACAATATTTGATCCGCTATGTCTAAATAATATTCACATACATAGTTAAGAGATGGTTCGGATCCAACCATTTCAAATAAGGTTTTCCCTTTGACCCTCGAAACTCGAATATCTTCAATAAGAGGTAAGACTTCTATTACGGGCATTGGGCAGGCTTCTACATATTGATTGATAAGATCTCTTTTAGATGTGCGATTTCCAACCAAACCTGCTAATCGCAGTGGATGTGTACGAGCTTTTTCCCTGATAGAAGCAGTAATACGATTAGCTGCAAATAATGCATCAAACCCATTATCTGTAATAATGAGACAGTAATCTGCATAGTTCAACGGAGCAGCAAAACCTCCGCAAACCACGTCACCCAATACATCAAATAATATTATATCATATTCGTAAAATGCATTTAATTCTTTTAACAATTTCACAGTCTCTCCTACCACATATCCCCCGCATCCAGCACCTGCAGGTGGCCCCCCAGCTTCCACACAATCTACCCCTCCATAACCTTTATGAATGACATCTTCGGACCAAATATCCTCATAATGATAATCTTTGGACTGCAAAGTATCTATAATTGTAGGTATCAAAAATCCTGTCAGAGTAAAAGTACTATCATGTTTGGGATCACATCCAATCTGTAACACTTTTTCACCACGTCTAGCTAGGGCAATTGAAATATTACAACTAGTGGTTGATTTACCGATTCCGCCTTTTCCATAAACTGCTATTTTCATCTTTTGATCTCCTTTTATTTCTTTTTTATCTTCCGAACTTGTTATTCGTTTTATCTAATTTTGAGTTGAACTTTGCCTTATTTATAAATTGAATTGTAGTTGTTTGAC
>BSBK01013816.1:0-124571 GCA_027943335.1 Chamaecyparis obtusa | reverse complement strand
AGAAGTGCTTCTTCTTCTGCTTCTTCTTCTCCTTCTTCTTCTCCTTCTTCTTCTTCTCCTTCTTCTTCTCCTTCTCCTTCTCCTTCTCCTTCTCCTTCTTCTTCTCCTACTTCTTCTCCTTCTTCTTCTTCTTCTTTTGCTTCTTCTGCTTCTTCTTCTACTCCTTCTGCTCCTTCTGCTTCTTCTTCTGCTTCTTCTTCTTTTGCTTCTCCTCCTCCTCCTCCTCCTTCTTCTTCTTCTTCTTCTTCTTCTTCTTTAGTCTTAGTCTCAATTTAATCATCTTCATCTTCAACTAGGTAGGATACCTTCTTAGCTTTGTCTTTGTTGTCTAGGTTGTCTCTATTTCCATATCATTGGTTACCTCTATGATCTTAGTAGTTTCTTCAATCATTATTCCTTTCATTTGATTTTTCACTTGTTTTCTCATCATCTTTCTTGTCAGGGACATATTGTAGCAATATGACCAATCTCATTGCATTTAAAAAATACCAAGGGTAGTTTACCTCTATATCTTCCTTTTCCTTTTGTAGTCATCTAGCCATTAATGCATTAAGTTCATCAATTTCATCTTCATTATCACTTTCATATCTTATCCTATGTCTACTGCTTAATTTTCCTCTGTTCAGATATGAACATAAATATGGATTCTATCTTAGGTAAAATATTGTTGTCATAGTTGTTAAGCTCAAATGCGGTCAATCTAACAATCAAACTATCAAGTCAAATATTATTACTAGGAGCCTGTCTCATTTCATGTATTGTTCAAACCCTTATAGCATAGGTAGGTAACAATCCTATGAGAATTTTACTTACCACTATGTATTCTTCAATAATTTCTCTTTCTCCTCATATAACATTCACCACTCCCTTGACTCAGTTGATGTATTGTGTGATGTTTTCAGCTTATTTAATCTTCATATCATCAAACTTACCTCTTATACTTTCAACTTTTTGTCTAAGCACATTCAAATCTCTTCAATAAACTATGTCAACTTATCCCATGTGTATATTTTGGAGTTGTACAAGTCTTGATGTCTTCAAATTCAATGTTTGATAGAGAAGAATCAATCTCAATAATCATAGCATTATGTTCAAGTGTATTTCTTTCATCTATGTAACAGTCAAAGGACCAATAGGGTTAATGAATTCATTTTCCAAATAGTACATTGTAGAATCTCCAATGCTTTATAGATACAACTTCATCCTGCTTCTCCATGTTGAGAAATTATCTTTTTTTAGCTTAGGCACCTCTATCTTATACATCTTGTGATCTTTTAATTAAGTCCTTTAAACTTCTTCCTTCAAGTACGCTAGCTCTGATACCAATTGTTAGATAAATGAGAGGGAGGGTGAATTAGTTTTAAATCTAGTTATTTTACAGGTCATTGAATACTCTCAGATGTATAAAAAAAAACCTTGAAATGATCTAAACAACTCGGTAAAAACTTTGTATGTGCCTTTCTGTTCAATAACTAAATACAAGTAATATTATCTAATATATATCGATCAAACTAGTAATGTGTAAATAAAAGTAATAAATCATCATATCCATACACATATAACACTTTAATTTTTAATATGGAAACCATGTTAGGGGAAAAACTACCTCAAACTGGTACCCAAAATAATTCCACTCTTCTAAAGTGAGCTTGGTTAATAGCCAACCCTATTAAAGGTTACAAAACACAATGTAAGGTGTGACACTATTAGAGGATTTATCATTAACAGTTCTTTGTGACCATACATTCACTTGGGCCATCAAGAAAATAATCAAAGTTCATTCACTGTCATAATAAAGACTATCCAGTCCTACTAGGTTAAGATATTTTTTCTCTAGAAATGGTTAGAATGCAAGAGTAAATGATCTGATTCAAAAACAACTTTGTTTGAAGATATTCACATCTATGATAAGTTTATATACCCCTGGCAATCACAATCTCTTCAATTTCCTTATATCCTCCAACTCTATTATGCTCTATAATCTCCTTTCTCTGACGCATGGTGTAGTCTACAGAATTGCTCGATTCTCACTTCAACCTATCTGACCAGTTTCACATGAATAGAATATCCTCATGCACATTTTTCATTATTAATCTCTTGTCTCCTTTTATAGACATGCTAAACTATTTTCTTCTCATCCATATATTTTGCCACTTAATCTCCATCTTTGATTTTTCTTCTTTAACATTCCTTGAAACGTGTGCCTTAAACACATTTCATTCTAAATCATTTAATCTTCCTTCAATTTTGTCAGTCGTAGATCTTCATAAAAAACTTTATCTTTTTCCTCAAAATCATCCATATTCTTTGAGCTCATCATCTTTAGTCAGCAATCACATGTTCCATCTTATTTCTTTGACTCGTTCAATACTGTGATATGCTAGTGAATTCTAGCTTGATTAATATTGTACTCCATATACAAGTTACACTTTCTCGGTGTACATTATTTCAACTTGGTGTATACTAATTTTTTCATATATAGACCACATAAACTTTTACATTCTTGATCTTCAATTCTTAACGGAATCATGTAATACAATCAAATCACTATCATAGTGTCATAGACTCATCAATAAGTTTCCCAATGAATACCATACTCATAATTTACTCATACATCTCATCTTCATGTAAAAATTTCATTCCTTCACCATTATACCTTCTTTAGGCATTTGGAACTATCATGATAAGAATAGTAAAAAACAAGTTGACATCAATGACAATATAACAACTGATTTAATGTGTCACATATAACTTTGTATCTCGGTGATCATCTTTGTATTTTGTTCTCCAAGTAATCAATATTTTGTAGTATAAAAATATTTCCCTTTCAAGTATTCAATTAGTTGTAGTTGGTCAATGTGAGCCTACCTAGGGGAGGTTAAATAGGTGCATTTTAAAGGAGTGACTTACAATAGGGGCCCATGACCCAAAGTGGTTAGTACCAAGGTAACCTATTGTAAGTTGTGTGATAAGTGGTAACTTAATAATTTTATTTAAAAAAACATTAATAAGATAAGTTTATGTCTTGCGCATGCCTTAAGCGCTTGTATAGGCTATTAATGAAAATGGGGGGTGATACCTAGAGAGTAGGTATTATTTGAATTCCTTGTCTTCATGAGAGGGTATTCTAGTTTCGTATGGGTCATTTTGAGGGTCCAGAGTCTAGAGTGAACTATCTAGGGTAACTCAACTTGATAAACCCATAAAGGTCCATAGTCTAGAGAGACCAGTCCAGGTTAACTCAAGTAGTTGGCCATGTGATGACACTCCCACATTATGTATCGTAAGTCTCCTCCATAGTTTCTACATTTTCCTCTAGTGGTGTCTTGGTATTTCAGAATCATTAGTTTCTTTTGGTGTATGGTGTTGGTATTAGTACTTGGAATTTTTTATATTTATTATCTTTTCTTTATTGTTATTTGATGGCACCTCTTGAGATAGAGAGATTTCAGGATCCCTTGCCTAGGTTTTGTGTTATTGGATTGGTGTATAATATCTAAGTGGGGTTTGTTATTATCTCCTTAGCATGGTGGTAGTGGACCTTTGGTTCCAAGAGGTTGGGTGGTAGTAAATCTTATATCATTTGAGATTTTGACATTTGTATACTATTTTTTGATGATCCTTGTAGTAGTTACCCTTTTCTTGTAATCCTTTGGTGGCCTATTCATGTCTATCTTAGGATGCTTATATTAATATCATGTATTAGTATATCAGTTTTGATTCTTTTTGGATATTGTATTATACTTTATACATGGTTATTGTTACTATTACCCAAATTTTCTTGCATACAAATTTGGCTAAAATCTATCCCAAGGTCTTTGTTTTTATCTTGCCAAGCATCCCTAAAACTTTCATGGCTCTATGTTGTGTCTTCTGGCCTCCGCAATTTGTTCTATTCCTTGGTCTGCAGTAAAAAATTCATAAAAATAGCTATTGTAGGCATAAAACCCTAAGTGACCCTAGCCTTCATTCTATTTTTGAGTTACTTTATCAGCCACTTAAAATCCTCAAATACCCATGTGCAGTTTAATATGATTGGCTAGTCGCAGGTTCTCTAAGTTCTCGAACGGTTACCTTTCCTATTCGGTGATTCGGCAAATGAGCTATCGCGTAACTTCTTAATCCCCAGTGGTTAAGTCTCAACTTCTTGTGACCCAGGGAAGTGGTTAACCTTTCCTCAGTCATGTATTCTCTTAATGTTTGGCAGTCACTTTATGTGGGGGTCCTAGTTCTACAAGATCTGACGGTTGTCGTAAGTTCGCAAGGGATCTGTCAGAGGCTTGCGATCTTGAGACAATCATTAGATCTTCCAAGTATGCAGCACTCCATTTGTTTAGTGGGTCCACTACCACAACGTCCAACATGGAAGCTTTTCATTGGTCAAGGGTGGTGATTTGTAAGACTTGTCAAAGCAAGCCCGACCGACTGGCTTCCTTTTGATCCAATGGCTGGTGCATGATCTCATGCGTTGTGTCAGAGCCATGAGATTATGCACCAACCGTCGATCTTACTTTGTTGTTAGAGCCTTTGGAGGTGGCTCCTTTCTTGCAGATGTGCTCGCATTTGATTGGCTGACAGAATGATGACTGGGATTTGTTAGTGGGACTGTGTTAGAATGTCTACAAGGATGTTAGTAGGATGAAGATCAATAGCTGGTATATCTTTGCATAGCCCTTTTCTGACACATGTGATTTTACGCCCGCCATTTGATTTGCCAAATGTTCAGCTTTGTCAGGTGGGTCCAATGCCAGGTTAGGTGGCATGCTCATTTCTCATTGGTCGAAGTAAAAGGAAAATCTATGGGACCGTGTTGCCAAGTGTGCTGATGTGCTTGAATATAATTGGTTGCCAAGTGCTGATGAAGATTTCCAAGTGGTTCTGTTTGTCAGAAGGGGTTCTGGTTTAAATAGATCAATGGCTGGTGCATGATCTAAAGGAATATTCAGAGGCTTGGAATCTGTTTGCAATGGGTCCGTTGTTAGAAAGGTTGCTAAGGTGGCTGCTGATGGAGCGGCCGGAATGAATAGAAAGGTGACATGTGGAAGCCTGGGCCCAGGGTTAGTAATGTATTCTATGAATCAACGACTAAGGAGCTTTTTCATGTTCACTTAATGGAATCAAGGTTAGTTAAAAGACTCAGTGATTCAGTGAAATGCCTTGTTTGTTGAATCGCTTGACCAAACTAGGGTTAAGAGAAGGATTTCACAAATGAGAAAGGGGTCTTCAGTCACACAGTCATGAATGACTTAAAGGAAGAAAAGCTTAGGGTGCGTCCAGGCATGCTGACGTGCAGAAAAGATTGATTCTCATTGGACCAAACATGTCGAGGGGGTTTGGACTTTTCAAGGAGGTTTGTGATTGTTGTCAAGAAGGATCTGGGTCGTTCATCCATTGGGAAATGTTAGACATTGATGACTACTTTTTAAAGTGACTGGCTAGCTGTTAGTTTTCAAATTCAAATGTGTCTAAGAGGGTTTTTTGCCAGTATTTGATTTGTAGGCCGCAAGCGGTGAGGTAGCTCAGAGAATTTATGTCTACAAGACATTTGCAGTTGCGAAGGATGATGAGGAAGTCTGGGCAGCTGTCATGGGTCAATTCTTGTCTCAAAAAAGTACCAATTTGAGCATTCATGGCAAGAATTTATACAGAAAGGTTGATGGATCCAGGTTGCTGGTCCGCGAATTGATGTAGTACAAGAATGGGCATGCAAAGTAAATATCTGATCGATTGAGATATTTTTAGAAGTAACATTTATGACTAGATTTGATTGAGTTAAGGTTGGTTGTTATTCTAAAAAGATCTATGTAACCCTAGTTAGGTTTTTGACTCCTGCCTGCATGCAGATGAGTATGTATATATTATATTTTTGGAGCTTTGGAGCTCAGAGTTGGACAATTGTAAAAGAATTTCACTTTTCTTAAGGGTCATCTATGGTATCATTTCTACCCTCTGGGTTATATAGTTGTAAATCTTTCATTGATTATTCAAACATTGAAGAGGTATTTTGTGACAATTCTTCATGTCCCTATGCTTCCTTGTCTAAATTATCTCTTATTGGATTAAAGTATATGATGTTTTTAGTGATATCTTAGGGTTCCTGATCCCTCTTACTTTCTATAATTGTGTGTGTTATTATGTTTGATATGATTTAGATGTTTTTGTGGGTATACTTCAGCCCCCTAACAGTCCTATCTCAATCCTACACCGAGTTGCAGAAGTGAATGTCTACTTGTAGTTCATAAGTTGTGTCTTATGTTCAGGCCCTCCTATGAAATACTTATGCAAGCCTATTCAGTGAGTTGTGATCTCCTAGACCTGAGTTGTTCATTATTTTCATCCTCTATACTGAGATCCAAACCCTAATTTCGGTGTATCACCTAGTAGGTAGTTTGCTTTCAGTCATTTCCCTTTCCAAGAATTCCTTCTATCCCTTTCCCTCAAAAGGTTTACTTTTCATGTCTGGAAGCAAATTAAGGTGATTATCCAAGAGGAACCAGCCTAGAACTTGGAGGTCTAATCTTGGTTAGCATAGGTCCCACAACCTGGAGATGATTCCCATGTTATACTAGGTTATCAAGACTACGAGAGATTGAAACAAGGGTGAAAACTTAGTGTATAACAGTTACATACCATGTGACTTATGCAAAAGATGTTATTTTATTCTGTATATACCTTATGGTATTGATTATATCTATCTTTATTTTATGTGAGGTTTTACTTGGTATTAATTTGTATATAAGAGATTCATAAATAATACTTAATCTAAAATAATTAATTAATGTGCATTCTTAATTCTACATCATGTAACCCTTGAGAGTTGTTAACTAAGATTGAGTTATATTTATGTACTTGTTTGTATCTAATGTTGTATTTCTTTTTCATTTTTATCATTATTATTTTGTAAAGTCTTAAGAAAATAAATTATTCTATAAACTTAGTAACATGTTGTAGGTTAATTTGTCTTTGGTTCCCTGGTAGGCATTACACTTGGTATAAAAGCTCAATTTTCTATATTGGGAACTCTGGGAATTTGTATGTCCATTAATTATCTAAACTATTAAAACTTGAAACAAAACCTTAGACATATAACTCTCTTATTTGAAACTATTATTTATGAAACTAGAGGTATGATATTAGACTTGTATGTTCAGATTGGATTTTATATTCAAGTGTTGCATTAACTAAGTGTGCATGAACCTCTCAACTTATTATTTGATATAGATACAAATGTGTACTTTATACAATTGATTACTAGGGGAGGTGGATGTAATACCCCTGCCATAGTTTTCTTTTTAGTTTAATTGACTAGACTCTTTTAGGCCACTAATGCATGTATTAGATCCTCATATAGATTTGATGTTATTTATGTTTATGGTTTAACTGACCCCATACTTGCATGTGTATGGTTGGCATGTATATTTTATATTTATGTTTGATGTACCTAATATGGTTAATAGACGAAGTCATAGTTACTCTCTTGTGCAATCCACATGATTGGCTAATCTCCATCATTGCCTACTATGTATTTTTACATTTATGTACATGCTTTTCTTTTATGCACTATTTAATTTATCGGGCATTGACATCCCTGAATTACTAGGATTAGTGTGCCCTGTAGCAATATCTCAATGGTAAGAGAGGGGAGATAACATACAGGTTCAATCCCAACCCAAGCCTTTATTTATTGTATAATAATGGACAAGTATCTCTTTTTCTAGTTATCCAAGCTCATAAAGGTGACATAAATTCGTGAGCACTTCCCTTGAGTTTGTTTGTTATTCGAGTTAGTTGATTTTCATGTGTTGTAAGTCATGTGACTTGGTTATGTGGTTTAAATATGGTTAAAATGATTAAATTATGATTAAATATGAAATTAAAATAATTATATCCTATGTGTATAGGAATATTAAATATAAGGATATTTCATTATTAAGAGTTAATTAAATAAATTTGTTTATCAAAAAGACATAATTAAAATTCTAATTATGGTAATTGGAGATGCAATTAAATATTAAATTTAAATGAATAGATAATATCAATTGATAATTATTTATCAAGTTACATGTTATTAAGATTTCATAAATATTAAATTAGTAAATTAAAATATTCAATACAATTTAATTTCACATTTAATTATGAAGTGAAATATGAATTTAAGTTAAAGGTGAGTTAGAAGTTGAAAATTGGAAAAATGCATATTTTATTATTAAAATAAAAAAAGAGGGTTTGATAAAAATGAGGTTGTAGTTAAGTTCTTATTTCAGTGATTTTGAATTAAGTAATTTTTTTATTTTTTTAAAAATTATTTTAAATCTTGGATTTATGGGATTCTTTGATTTGGCCTTATTTGTTGTATTCGGTTTGGGGATTTTAGATAGGCTTTGAAAACCTATGTTTATCATTATTTTCGAAAGATTATCTACTTCGTGATTGGAATTGATTGTTGAAAATTATGGTTTCATTTGGATTATGGATTACTATTTGATTTTTCATTGTTTCAGTTTGAATTGGTTGTTAAATTTCTTTTGAGAAAAATCAATAATTTATTTGAAGAGAAATAGGGAAAGGCTTAAAATTAATTCAGTTAAGGGTTGTTTTTTGTATTTTTTGTTGGAACCCTACGACTTAAATGAAAGTAAAATAGATATAAAATATTTTCATATGAGCATAATCTTTTTATAAAACTAAAAGAAACTACTAAAGAATATATATATGGATTAAAAGATATTAAATCATGAATTAGAAAACCAATGTGAAAATAAATGTATATTAATGTTCTCATTTATATTTAGAAAATTAATCACATTTTTTTATTATTAAATACATGATTTTTTTATATGCATGAAGATTTTAGGTAAATAATTATTTAAAAAGTATATATGCATGAGATTTTATATGAATCTTTTCTTAATAAGTCAAACTATACTTTAATAAATAAAACTATTTATTTTTATATAATTGAGACTTGTGTTATGGTTTGACTACTTGGTATATTCTATTGTCTTGTTTGATGTTGTTTATTTGGAGAAATTGTGTTGCCTTTAGGAGTGGTATACAGAGGCTTAGGGGTCTGTCTTATATGTGATATGTGCATTTTCTATATTTTTTGGAATATTGACCTAGTCAACATTATTTTTACCCAACCTGATTTCTTAAATGTAAGGAAACTCAGGTGCGGAAACAACTTCCTACACTAATCTCTAAAGGAAAGTATTATGCAAATTCTTTTAAATCCTTACAATTTCAGATTCGTTAACTACTTTAACAATGATATTGCAGCCAAATACCATGCATAAAAAAAATAAAGAATGACACAAATATTTACCCTGGGGAAACCTTTCAGTAAAAACCCCAGCACTCCAAACCCTGCACAGTGTATTAATCAAAACTATTACAGTTTACAATACACTTGTAATGCAATTTCTTTCAGAAGATTTTCCCAACTCTTGAAGATAAATCACGATAGCTTAAAATGTTTCAACAATACACTAACTTCTCCTATCTTCACAACCCTAAAAATGGTTATATCATGTGCATCCCTTTTAGGGCAACTTCCAAAGATAGCTGTATTAGGGTTTTACAATTCTCTGAGAAAATAAGAACTTGAAATTTTTATTTTATTAGCTACTACATGTCTTCACTTGTCATTGAATCTTCCAGACATAGCTCTTATGTGTCATAGGAATCCATCATAACTATTTTAGCCATGATCTCCTTACACACAATTCAAGATGCCAACACATCAAGTGGAGTGACACATCAACATGCCAACTACACATGTACACTCACACTTAATTACATTATTTGCAAGAAATACATTTTACAAAAAAAAAATGAGAATAGGAATTATCCAAGGTTGAGACACCTTATTCCTAACATTAAGCTCATTAATTTGTGAACTCTTTGAGAGGGTGTGTTATATCATGTTATGGTTTGATGACTGAATTGTAATTGTGGGATTTTGGTTTGGGGATCAATGTGAGTTCTACTTATCTTCTATGCAAATAAAATTGATTATCATGCTTTATATGATTTGTGAGATCTATTTATGACTTGTGAGCATAGGAGAGGTTAAATATATGCATCTTAGGGGAGTGGCTTATAATAGGGGTCTACGTCGCAAAGTGGTTAGTACCAGGATAATCTATTGTATAAGTTGTTTAATAAGTGAGCTTAATAAATTTATTAGACAAGCATTAATCAGATAATTGTATTTCTCAACCATTACTTGAGTGCTTGTATAAGCTAAGGATAAGAATGAGATGATACCTATAGAGTAGGTATGATTAGAATTCTTCATCTTCATGAGAGGGTATTCTGGTTCAATATGGGTCATGTTGAGGATCCGAGATCCAGAGTGACCAATCCAAGGTAACTCAACCTGATAAATAGTTGAGGGTCTGAGGTCTAGGGAAACCATTCATGGTTAACTAAAGTAGGTGGCCATGTGGTGACACTCCTATCATATGTATCTTAAGTCTTTTTCATAGTTTCTGAATTTTCCTCTAATGGCGTGTCTTGGTATTTCAATATTATCTAGTGGCTGGTTTTGGTATGTGGTGTTGGTATTGGTACTTGGTATTTTTATATTTTCTTTATCATTAGTTCATGGTACCTCTTGAGATGGATATGTTTTAGTATCCCTTGCCTATGCTTTATGTTATTCATTTTTGTGTGTAATATCCAAGTGGGGTTTGTTGTTATCTCCTCAGCACGGTGAAAGTGGACCATTGGTTCTACGAGGTCGAGTAGTAGTGATTATTTTACCATTTGATATTTTGATGTTCCTATACCAGTGTTGGATGATCCTTGTAGCATATACCTTTTCTTGTAATCATGTGGAGACTTTTTCATAACTATCTTATGATGTTTATAAATTCATATCATGTATCAATATATTAGTTGTGATTCTTTTGGGATATTGTACTATACTTTGTACTTCATTATTTTTATATACCTTGTGACTTGTGCAGACGATGTCATTTCATTGTGTATACCTTGTGGTATTGGTTGTATCTATGTTTCTTTTATATGAGGTTGTACTTGGTATTCATTTGTATATGAGAGATTTGTAATTATACTTAATCTAAAATAATTAAGTAATGTATACATAATTCTACATCATAAAAATCTTGAGAGCTATACTTATGTTCTTGTTTGTATCTTATGTTGTATCACTTTTGCATTTTTATCATTATTGTTTTGTAAAATCTTAAGAAGAAAAATGTTCTCTAAACTTAGTAATTTGTTTTAAAGTTTAATTTCTCTTCGGTTCCCTAGCGGTGCATTACATTATGTTATAAAATTATATTTGAAGGACTATTTCCATTATTTTTATTGCTGGTAAAAATAGGTTTTAGGGGGACCCAAAACCCCTTACAATCCTTACAAAAGAGGAATAGACATTAAGCCCACTAAACTCAAACATGACTAGAAACCAGCCCGCTAAACCCAAAACCAACACAAAAACCAAAAAACTAGAAACCAGCAACAACATTGAGCAACAAAAAAACTAAAACCAAACTTGCACAGAAATAGGGGAAGAAAAAGACCTAGGAAAACTCTAGAAGAGTTCCCTCCACCTCTTACTTAGCCTCAGACGCCTTCTTGATGGCCGCATTAAAATCTAAAAGCTCTAGGATCCTGTCATGGATCTTCTTCTTTTTTACAAACTGAGTACATTTGCCTTGACATGCATCACCTGCATCATCTTTGTTATCTTCAAGCTTCATATCGAGGGACCCGTCATCCAACTCAGACTTGATGGTATTGAAGAACTTCATCACAAAACCCATAAAAAAGGTTATTATCCAACATATGCCTCTTAAGAGTGTTCTCCAATTTATCCATTTTGTCCCACATATCCTTCATGTTTTTCTCATCCTCTTTGTCCTTTTGGACTTCCATCCCCGTTGACATAGTATCCATATTCCCCTAAAGAAGATCAAATTTGGCAGAGAGGGAGCAGAATCTAAGATTGAGGCTTTTAATTTCTTGGAAAACCCATTTCATGAGGCGGAACTAATACATCAACATTGCTTTCATCGTTTAGAGGACACCAAAAAGGGGATCAATCTTGTCATCCATATCCTCTTTAAGGTGTTGGACATTGCTTTCCTACATGTCAACCATTTCACAAAGGGAATGTTCCTAGAGTTAGAAGGGTTATTACCCTTCTCATCATACTCCAAAATAGGAATCACATTATCCTCCTTTGTATCTGATTGCACCTCCATGACCACTTCAATCTTCGAGGAAATAGGAATATCATGTTCCTCAGAGCTAGCATAATTGACCAGAATGGGGACCTTCTGACCACCTACATCCACATCTTTATCCTTGGGTTTAGGTTCATCAACATTTTCCTTGACTTCAAAGGCATACTCTTCCTTGTCCTCTTCCTCACTAGAATCACTAACCAAAGCCGATAGGGACTCTTTGCATTCCTCATCAAAACTGGGTGTGGGGAGAACATTCAATAACTACATAACCATCAACACTCTCCCCTTCAAAATTTGTTTCCATGCCATCCTTCTTTTCAAATTTTAATTTTTTACCCATTGTCATCTCCTCTTTACTCTCACCCTCCCTAATCTGTTAACCCAAAGACATGGTAGAACCAGAGTCCCTAGGCAAGGGGATAATAGGGCTACTTAAAGAAAATATCTTAATATGTTCCAGAATTAAAAGGATAAGACCCTCATGCAAAATGGGCTTTCCCTCTTTCTTCCTATGATCAATTATGCTATGACAAAGGGATTGTAGTAGAAAAAATGGGAGAGAAACCCTAACCTTATGTCAGAAATGACAAAGAAACACAAAATAATAAGAGTGAGCATGCTTATACCTACCATCCAGAGTGATATACTCCATAACAACAATCATAACCTTCACCCAGATCTCGTTGAAAGTCTCCACATCATAACAACCACCAGAGACCTTCACCAAGCACTTGGCCACCACCTTGTCTTTAGGGAAATGTTGGATGGTCCATTGGGAGATCTTGTTGTCTCTATAGAACTTCATGCCCTTGGTGTTCAACCCAAACATCTCTGCAATGAGTTCCTTGGTGATTTTCATAGATATTCCCCCAATTGTCATAGTTCCGTCCTTCCATCTTTCAACAATAGCTATTGTGACATATTCTTTGAACCCGTGAAGGTGTTCCATGTATGTGGTGAGCCCTCCCTTCCTAAGATTGTCCCAGACCTCAGTCATATTCTTCCATTTTTTGCAGTTCTTTGACTCCCTATAGTTAAGCCCTCCACCCCTAGTGCCCAGGACTATTTACATTATTATTTTATAGGGAGAAAGTAGTTCAATGTCTACATAACTAAAAATAGTATACACAATTTGAATAACGTGTTAACCTTCATGATAACATCCCCCTTCCTATTATTTATAAAATCTTCAACTCTCAAACATAATTTTTCAAAAATAAGACTTCACAAACCCACTTTATATTCATTTTTCTTTAACCAAATTTCATATTCTTTACATAACCATCTTTCATGAGATATTTGGAAGAGAGATAAGAACTATATTTAAGTAAAATAATAACTTGTCCTCTTTTGGAAAATTATAATAGGCAGTAATCACCACTCTCCCCCTCCTTCCCACACCCTATGCCCATCCCTCACCACCAAGTAAGAAGAAAGGTAATGACTATCCAAATTTACAATCCAAGAAATATACTCTAACATTGAAGCCACTAAGGAAGTCAATACCCCCTAGTGGTCTGCTAGTCTTGTTACTTGTGTCACTGGAAAAGGGAAACATATAAATGTGGATACAAAGTCTGAGGAGGAGGAAGATAGTCAGAATGAAGGGAAAAAAGGAAAATAAAAAGGAGTAGAGATAAAAAATGAAAAAGATGTGGAGATGGATGATAGTTCAGAGTCTACTAATAGCTCCTCTCATATTTTGGAGAGCACAAAAATGGGACAGATAGATCTCATGAATGAAATGACGTTGAAGAAAATCATCGCAGCCAAACCCACCGCTCTCAAGACATGTGGAGACCTTTCTTCAAGGACCTATCATAAATGTATGATTACTGAAGGTGAGACATAAAAGACTAAGCCTAGAGTTTTAGAACTTGAAAAGAAACTTGAGATGCACTATTAGTTTCTGGATTCGATTGTGTGAGTTTTTTTAGCATCAATGTTTTGGATCACACGCCGTGATCCATCATCAGGAATAGAGAGTGTAATAATGGAAAGTAAAATATTTTACTTTCCATTCCTACACTCTCTATTCCTGATGATGGATCCAAGATTGTGATTCGAAATGTTGATGCTAAAAAAACTCACACAATCAAATCCAAAAATTAATAGTGCATCATAATGGATTGTGGAAATCTAATTCTGTTAAGAAACTTGAGAACATTTCCAAATTTTCCATGTAGGTAATGCAGAGTTCAACAACATCTCTTTGTCTATTGCAGAAGAAAGTTTTGGGATATGATGACAGTGACAAGGTAAATTACAAAGAACTATTCATGTTCCTCATAGAGGACTGGTATGTCGCACTATATCAAGTTGAATGCACCTACTAGGGAGCTCATTAGGGATTGTGTCACTTTTTCAATTTACTTTCATTATTGTTTGTTGTCTCTACTGGTATAATATGAAGATTGTTTACCTTTTTTCGGGGTTGTAGCTATGATATTGTTACTAGATGTTTTTATTTCTATTGGGTTGGCCCCAGCTGGCCTTATTATTAGACTTTTAGTATTATAGATGATATACTAGATAGGAGATCTAGAAACATTAGTTGCTTTTTTATGGTGTGGATGATCTATATGTGTTGGTGTTTTTAATATTAATAGTTAGTTAATGTATTGATAATATTAATCTGTTGACTTATTCCCTTTGAACCATTATATTAAAGGGACATCACCCTAATTTTTGCTTCTTTAATATTGAAAAACTTGTCATCTTTTGTATTTCTACATATTGCTACTTAAAAACTTATCAAAATTCCTAAAATTCTATTATATGATGTTATAAATTAATGTTTTCAATCAGAAATACACGATAAAATTGAAAATACCTCATTTATTTTCTTTATTCATTTTCTATCTAATTGTGTTTTTGATATGAACAAAAACTCAAAACTAAATTTTAAAACTAATGATAAAATTTACATGTAGATATATATTATTTAAAATTAATTGATTACGTTATTTACACACAGAGAGCTCGAGCAAGAAAGACTAATGCTAAGTTGAAATTCTAAGTCAAAGCAAAGATAATGCTAATCTGAAATCGTTCTCTCTTTTCCAGAGTGATATATCGCTGTCGAAAGTCCAACAATTTTAAAATATCTTGGAATATCTTGACTGTTGCCCACGTTGTGGACCAGTCATAAAGAACCTTTTCATTGCCTTTCTCTCAAATTTAAATAAATACATTCATAAATGGGTTAGGTTGGCGCTATTTGGATTTTGGAAGGAATCTTTGACTCTAAACACGTTTATTAGATCCAATAACTCGATATCACCTTAATTTCCTGACAATATTAGATGAAATGAACGATCCAATTGTCGATAAATACGGTAGACCCGCCAGTTAATTGCGGCTCGGAATTGAACAAGTGGGCGGCTTGCAAACGACTTTGAACGCCTACAATGAGAAGTCATTTGTACCAGTGCAAACGTTTCCCTATTTGTTGCCTATTTAAAGCACCCATTTGTCATAGTCACCCATCTCAATTTCTTTTATTTTGTTAAGGAACTTCTATTCCTCAATGGCTGAACTTTCCATTTCTTCAGTCTCTAAGAGGAATACATTTCTCCTTAACAAAACATTCCAACAACGCTCAGTGAATTGCAGACCACAACGATGGAGTTCTTGCACTCCGCAAGCAACTCCTCCTCTCAGAGCTATGACTTTGATTGCTGACAACATTATATCTTCTGTCCCTCGACGGACTGCCAATTATCATAGCGATGTGTGGAGTGATAATGTTCTACAGTCTCTCAACACACCATATCATCAGGTAAGACAGATTTTGATTTTGCCTCAAATCAGAATATCGAAGCCTTGCAAGGCTGATCTTTCTCTGTTTGTGTTGCAGGCTCCTTCGTACCAGCAGTGGGCCGATAATCTGGTTGTGAAGATCAAAGAAATGTTCAGAGCTCTTGAAGATGGAGAAATCAGTCCATCAGCTTATGACACCGCTTGGGTAGCAATGGTTCCTGCCCAGGATGGATCTCACTCCCCACATTTTCCCCAGGCCATAAAATGGCTTATCCGCAACCAGCTGGAGGATGGTTCATGGGGCCTTCCTTCAACTTTTCTATTGTGCGATCGTTTGCTTTGTACTCTCGCTTCTCTTGTTGCCCTTCTCACTTGGAATACAGGACACACCAACGTAGAAAAAGGTTATATTTATGTTACATTATAATATTATTATGATATTGAATTTTTTGTAAATTAGAGTTTGTCATGTTTCCCTTCTGACCTTAAAGTAATTATTTTTATGTGCAGGTGTTCGTTTCATTCAAGATCATCTGAAATCGCTAGAAAAGGAAGAAAGATTGTCTCCCGATTTTGAAATAATCTTTCCTGCATTAATGAAAAAGGCAGAATCTCTAGGGCTGAGTCTCCCGTATAACAATACTTCTTTAATGAACAAGCGAGCAGCACTTCTTGCGGAGTAAGACACTTGCTAATGCTTTTGTTTTTTATAGGAGATCCTGTTTGCAATTCCTTCTTATAGTTTAAATCACTTGCAGTATCTCAATTGAGCGGGATATTCCGACATGCATGTTGAATGCGTTGGAGGGACTTGAGGAAATTATTGATTGGAAAAAGATAATGATGTTCCAGAGCAAAGATGGGTCTTTTCTTAGCTCGCCTGCTTCCACTGTCTGTGTACTCATAAATACGGGCGATGAGAGATGCTTTAGCTTTTTGAATAATCTCATGGACAAATTCAGTGGGTCTGGTATGATACATTTCCTTAATAGTGTTTCGTGTGATGTGACTCACTCATTCTTTGATGTTAAACGGTTTAGTGATTACGCATGTGAATTGTGAAACAGTGCCATGCTTGTATCCAATCGATTTGCTTGAACGCCTTTCGCTGGTTGATAATATCGAGCGTCTTGGAATAGGTAGACATTTCCAAGAAGAAATCAAAGTAGCTCTTGATTATGTTTATCGGTAAGTAAGCGCTTAACGATAATTCTATGTTCATACTCATATTTTTTGATCCAAACGAGCCTAAATTTCTTATAATGATAATTATGGAGCAGATATTGGAGTGAAAAGGGTATTGGGTGCGGTAGAGAGAGCCTTTTTCCGGATCTCAATACTACTGCACTGGGGCTCCGAACCCTCAGGGTCCATGGATACAATGTCTCCCCAGGTGAATTATTTTCTCTCAAAAAAGAAACTGAGGCAGTTCAGTTTGTTATTATTATTAAACTGTGTTTATTTATACTACTGGCATGGATAAAATCTCAGAGGTGCTAAATAATTTCAAAGATGAAGAAGGGTGCTTCTTCACCAGTTCTGGCCAGAGACACATTGAGCATAGAAGTATATTGAATCTGTTTAGAGCTTCGGACCTTGCACTCCCTGGAGAAAAAATTATGGATGAAGCTAGACTGTTTGCTTCTAAGTATCTCAGAGAATCACTAAATGCAAACAATATCTTATGCAATGAGAAAGTAGCTAAAGAGGTCTGCAACATTATTATCTTTGAAAAAATTCATCTAAAATCAATTATATACGTTTTTAAATTGCTAAAGAGTTTTGCAACATTCTTATCGTTCATCTTAGAAGCGGAGGAAGAAAGGAGAAAGAGATTTTTACCCGATTGAACTTTTTTGTCACATGTTTTCAGACTGAAGATGCGCTGGAGTATTCTTGGCACCTAAGTATCTCCATCTTAGAGTCAAGGAACTACATTGATGCTTACGACGATAAGCATGCACAGCTTAGCAAAACCTTATTCAAGTATGTTTACAAACTTTCCTCGTATTTTTTAATAAACTTTGTCTCGTTCATCGTCTCATATCTTAGGTTTCTTTTTATTTTGACAGCATGCCGTATGTTCATAATTCCTGTTACATGGAATTAGCTAAATTATACTTCAACATTGAACAGTCTTTACATCAGGCAGAATTGAAACTTCTCTCAAGGTCGGTGATAGAAAACTCTATTAAATTCTTAAAAAACTTTCTGTATCTTAATTTTATTTTAACAAATTCTAATCCCGTTAAACATATTTTGTATGCTCTAGTTGGTGGAAAAAGTCCCGCATGATAGAAGTGGACTTTGCTCGACAAAGGATTGTAGAGACATATTTTTCTGTAGGCACATTTGAGCCAGAGTATTCAATGTGTAGAATTAACTTCACCAAAATCGGTTCCTTGGTATTAGTCATGGATGATATTTATGACACTTATGGAACAGTGGAAGAGTTGATAACTTTTAGAGAAGCGATAAAGAGGTAATTTTTTAATTTCTTAATTCCCACTCTGATATTTTGCTTGAAACCAAGTTTACTGAAGCTTTTTATTACATTCAGATGTGATATGTCCTTGGTAGATGAGCTTCCAGAATATATGAAAATAATCTTCAAAGCATGGTATGAAGTGGTGAATGAAACAAATAAGGAGGCAACAAAGCAACAGGGACGTGACATGCTCCATTACATACGAAAAGATGTATGTCATTAAATGCCCATACTTTTCAAAATTCATTTTCTAGGAGTACAACTTTTGTAACCACATTTCTTCTTGCTAGTACAGTGGGAGATGTTCATCGATGCTCTAATGACAGAAAGAGAGTGGTCAAAAGCTGGGTATATACCAACAATGGAAGAGTATCTAAAGACACGTTGTATATCTGTGGGTCTTGTTCCCTGTGCTTTACATCCAATCTTTTTAATGGGTGAGGTTGTTACAGATAATGATCTCCCCATCATACATGAATCTTCAAATATTTTTCAGCTTGTTGCCTTGGTATGGAGGCTAAAAAATGATACAGCAACTTCTGAGGTATTTAAACTATCAGGTGTAAACAACACATCTCAATTATTATTTGGTGTAGGTGATTCATCTTAAATATTATTTATAGATAGGTAGCATACTCTAAAATTTGACTTTCTTAGGTGGGTCATCTGAAACCAACACTCACATTTGCAATAGAACTCACCTATTAGGGTGAATCCAGATGACTAATCTTATAACATGTCAAATATTTAAGTGTTTTGTTTAAGCCAATCTTATTCAAACTATCAATGGACAATGACTAATTAAAATTAAAAAAATATTTTGACCTTTTTTCTTTTGTTGTGTAGGCTGAAGAGGCTCGGGGACAAATAAATTCATGTATGGCATGTTATGTAAACAAGAACCCAAGTTCTACAAAAGAGGATGCTCTACAATATTTTGAAGAAATTGTTGACCACACATTAAAACAATTGAACTCTGAGTATTTCAAGTTAATTGTTGACCCTCCAAAATGTGGCAAAAAGTTTATTTTTAATATGAGGCAATGTTGTATGCTCCTCTACAAGTACAAGGATGGCTATGGCAGTTCCTCAAATGAGACTAAAGAATATATAAGGAAGTCTCTCATCGACCATGTCCAGCTATGGTGAAAAATATGTATTGTTTCTTGCCTCTCAATAAATGGAAATTACAAGGGCGATTCAAAAGTTGTGAAAAATAAGCCCTTTAAATATTTATTAAAATTATGAAATCTAAAGATTGTACTCATCAACACTGATATCTCATTCAACTGGTTTATGGTACCATTAACTATTGTGGTAATTGTTTGATCTATAATAATATTTTCATTTATGTTATATGTCTAATTTATAGAGTTGCAAGATTATGAATTATAAAAATTAAATTTTTGTAACTATGGTGTGGTTGGATTGATTGAGGGAAATCTTTTTAACAAGGCTTTGCGAATTTTATATCTTTTTTCTATTATATAATTTTTTTAATTTTTTTGATCAAATTCCTATAAGAGGTGCAGAAGGTTGAATCTATATTTTAAATATTCAATTATGTAACAGAAAATAGTGTAAAGTTACACAAAATAATGTAGGCAAATATGTGATATTTCTTAAGCATTATAGATTTTTTATGAAGAGAGACATCTAATAGTGATATCAAGGATAGAAATATTTTACATTATGACTATGAAAGAAAACTTCATACTTCTCAATTTAACATTGATAAACATTAAAACAACAAACCAATATGTAAACCATTAAGGAATAGAACTACTATGAATAAATCTTGATACACTATATCCTAATCCCTTAAATTCAATTAAAACAATAAATTTACTATTGTAAGAACCTTTATATTATCATGCACAAGGTGACACTTCTAATTAATCTAGAATGAATCAACAATCTAGATGTGACTTTTGTTTATCTAAATTTCCTCGTCAATATGTTCAAGAAAAATTGGTTCTCCAAAAGAATAAATACAATTTAAAAGATAATTTGGATTCAACAAATAATCCATAGTTGAATAGTTAAAGACACCTAACATGAAAAATGTCATGAAATAGTGATATGTTACTTTTGATACAATTGTATGCTCATTTATGTTTCTTTAGCATTGGGATTCCTTGTTGGTCCATTCCTTGGATGTTTTTGTAATAGTTCAAGGTATTTTTATGGTTGCAAGATTCCTTTCAAAACCCAAAGTGACTATGCAGTCTTAGTTAAGGGAAAAGTCCCTTGTGTTCAGTGAGTTGAAGTTTCAATATTTTATTTGTATCTTGTCCTTTTCCATTTCTTTATTGTCTCTACTTGTGAGATCTGTATTTTCTACTTGGTAGGCTAATATGTAAAAGGGTTTAAACTTTAGGCCCTCTCCCATTTTACTAAATCAAGACAAGATAAAAATGTATGCCAATAGAGATACCATGTAAAATTGTTAGTTAGAAATGAATATATCTAATTGAAATCAATGAAAATTATTTTTAATTAATGGATAATAAAATTATAAAACCCATTTGTCAAATAAATGCTTGTAAAATAAAAAAGGGTTTTGTCAAATTTTTAGTCCAAAAAATACAAATTTTGATTTTGAGGGATAAATCTTTTTACCAAAAGCCAAATTTTGTGGTAGTTAGACTAAACATATTAGGAACTTAGACATAAAATATTAACATGTTTTTGATAGAAAAAGTAGCAAGAGGGTGTTGGCCCATGGAACAAGGAAGATTACTAGCACATTAATAGCACATTAACCACACTAGCTTCACAACAGATAAACAACAGAGTAATACTGTCCAGTCTACCTCTATCAAAAACAAACTTGAAGATCCTTAACAAAAATAATGAACTAGAGTTGTAGTTTAACCAAAAGGTTTTGAAAATAGTAACAGTAAACTACCACATAGGGGTAAACCAAAGACTTGAAAACTTAACCAAAAAATAGAAAAACCCAGGGTAAAAGCACAATCGAGTGTCACCTTTTGGGCTAACTCAAATCACTCGGCCCAGTTAGACTTGGCCGAGTTACACTCGATCGAGTCCAACATAGCCGAGTACACATAGGCACCACGTGGCGCCGAATGGCATCTACGTGGCCCATTAGACTGGGCTGAGTGGTACTTGGCCGAGTAGGACTCGACCGAGTCTAAACAATATTTTTAATATAAAAAACATGACAAACCACTCATTTGCACACTATTAGGCTATTTGAGTGGGGCCGACCCCTAGGGGGACTTGGCGAAGACGGACTCAGCCGAGTCAGACTCAGCCCAGTCGGACTCGGCCGAGTCTACTTAGGTGGCATGCCATGTTGGCAGCCAAGCCACCAAAAACACAAAAAAACTAGAATTTTCACTTCTGTTGTTCCTTTCTTAGATCAAAATAGAAAATGTTAAAAAACTAAAAGTACCCTTTTGTAGATCTCAAAAGTACAATTCTAGACACATAAATTTTATATTGTTTCATCTACAAAACGTTAAACAAATTTGCTAAAAACTACATGTAGGTATATTAAACTTTGAGAAGACATTGATTCAGAAAATATAGAAAAATACTAAATCAATTTAGAAAATTTTTAAAATTATATATGGCACTAGAGGAGAGAGTCCTCTTCAATAATATATAATTTATTTGGTTTTTGGTATAGTTTTGATAGGGTAAAAGTGACGGGAGATAAAAACTATTGATTTTAGGTAAGGTCAACTTTCAATACTTATAATAGGTAAACTATAGATCGAAAAAACTTCTTTCTTTTTTCCTACACTAGATATACATGTCATCTAAGACATATTCTAAAATTGGAGGGAAAAAAAATGTTTTACTTATAATGATTTGACGGGAAGTGAACTCCCTTATTTGTAGTATTTTCAGGATATGAAAAATAGACCTAAAAAATATGCTCAAATTAATTTTTAAAAATTATAGGCAGAAAATTCATCCTGTTTTACACATTTCATTAGTTTACATCATCTTCAAATTTTCAACAGAAATGTGACTTTTATGCCCTTGAAGTTTTTCAATTTTTGTGTTGTTAGCCTCTTCCTTTGTAAAAGGGTGACAGCTTATTGTGCTTTTACCCCCCAAGATAAAACTAGGGACCCAAGGGCCTGGAGCAAGATGAAATCACCATGGAACTGGAAACAGTTAAATCTTGTCACCCAGTCACTTTGACAACAAGGTGGTGGTCCATTCTTCTTGCAGAAATAGGAAGAGGTCTCTATTATCCTCATTAGCTTCCAGCTTACCACCAACCATCTTCTCTTGCACATTACATAGAGTCACCACCGACACGTGCATCACTTTGAGGGAAAATTTGTTGGAATCAGTAATGCGGTCCTTGATTTCCCTCATATCCTGCTTGATACCTAGAATCTCCTTGTCCAGTTCAGTGAATTTCTACTTGAGGGGTACTTTGAACCTGTCATACCCATCACTAGCCATGGTAGCATGCTTAGTGTGGGGGGAATTGACCTGATAAGTGTTGGGAGAGTGCAGGGTTGGGGTATTTTTGCAAGGGATTTCATTCACCATGGGTTGGGGATTAAAAGGAGGAATGCTACCAGACATGGGAGAGCTCAAATGCTTAGTCGAGGAGCCCTTAATCGATCCAAAAGAGCCATAAGTATCCATGTCCTTCAAAGGCATCTTTTCCTTAGAGGTCACTTCCCTTAGTCATCTTTTACATTTTTCCTTGGCAATTTTGTTGGAGCGCCGCCTCGTGGTACCATCCAATTCAACCTTTGTCCCCACTTGACTATGTGACATTTTCAGTTTCTTGAGCCTCTTCTTAGCTTCAGAGGTTCTATCGTCCACCATCTTGTCTTTCACTTCCAGAGACATGGAGACATGGGACTCCTCTAAATCCGATGACCTTTTGAAGGGGTTCCGCACACACCTCTTGTGACCCTTGCCATCATGTGGGATAAGGTCAATCTCCTAGATGGACTGGGAAGGGGATTGATAGGGGTTATTAGCTCCTGTTACCAACATCCGGGATGATATCTCTGATAATTATGCAAGATTAAGGCGGGGGGAAATGGCCTTGTGGAATTTATACAAATAGAGAAAAAGTCCTTAGTGAAGGATGGGAATCAGTTTCTCAGGGTTTTTATTCTCTTTTATGTCCAGGATGTTTCTTTCCAACGAGTGGAGGAGGTAGAATGGGATTGAAATAAGATCTCTATTCCTGATATGATTACGAAATGATAGGTGATAGTAAATTTTCCGTCTAAAGTGAAATACTTCATGATAATATGAAAAACCTTAGGCCAGAAGTCAAGGAGTAGCTCAAAGTTGAAACCTCTAGACTTCTTAACAGGCTTTTCTCCATGCCTGAAGAAATCATTGAGGCTAGTCATGTCCGGCGTTCTACTGGTTTTCTTGTATTTCCTTGCTTCCTTAGATAGCCCCATCTCTTTGCCAATAACATCCTCATTGATTTGAAATTGGATACCCCCAACAGACACCTTTCTGTTGTTCCATGAGGACACAAATTGCTTAGAAATTCATTCATCATGGCCACCCTTCATTCTTTCCATAAAACCCTGAATACCACTATCTTTGCAGTAGTGAATAACTAGAGGATCAGAAGTGAATTCCTCTTCCATTTTGTCAAGTTCAATGCATAGAGGTCTTCCACCCATCTCAACCTGACTAGTTTCCATAGCAGATACCTTCTAGAAATTACAGAGGCAAGTTTTAAAACCCAGGGCATAAAACAAGGCTTTTTGAGTTAACCGTTTAATGTAGATTTTTCTCATAAAAGACACGGGCTGGGTAGTCTTTGGGGAAATGAGCCCCATACAGTGAAATCTAGTAGATCTCCAGGTGTAATAATTAGAAGTTAAGCCATTTTTTCCATTAATGTCCTTGATAGTCGAAATGACCAGCTGATGCAGACAACTTCCTTTCCACACATAATCTCTCAAAAGGAAATTATGAACCTTTATTAAATTTTGCACATACATAGTCATAATGAAAATAATCATCATATTAAGCTAGCATAGAATCTTGGTAGGGCCCTCAACAAGTTAATGCGCAATGCGACCCATTTTAAACATTATTGGTATCATGTTTTTCCCACTTGATTAGTCACTGGGTCTCCTCTAGTAGCGCACTAATCCCCTTCCAATTGACAACTGTAGTTAGGCTGAGCCCAATACTAGCGAGAGAATCAGTCACTGAGTTACCTTCCCTGTAGGTGTGGGAAATGATAGTGTTCTAGATGTTGTTGACAAGCTCCTGAATTTCCACTATGATGGTGTTCACCTCCTATCCAGTGCTCAAACTTTGGTTAATAGCCCCGATAATAACTTTGGAATCCCCCTCAATCATTAGTAGCCTAATATTCTTAGAGTTCGTAAATTTTATCCCCCATAGAAGAGTCATGCCTTCAGCTTAGTTAACAGTATTGTTTCTAAGCGGCCCAACATAAGCCAAAAGGAAAGAACCATTATGGTCTCGTAGCACACCACTCCCACCCTAGAAAAGATTGTACACCACCCCATCAAATTTTAATTTGATCTAGTCAACGGGTGGGGCAACCCATCGAGTAG
Organism: Chamaecyparis obtusa; assembly: GCA_027943335.1. Lineage (NCBI taxonomy): Eukaryota > Viridiplantae > Streptophyta > Pinopsida > Cupressales > Cupressaceae > Chamaecyparis > Chamaecyparis obtusa. The sequence continues at coordinate 99,534 of BSBK01013816.1, read as the reverse complement.
CCTTCTAGGCCATCAACTTGGAGCTATTGGACCTAGTGAAGCTGACCAAAAAGTTCCAATTGTCATAATTTTTTATCTTTGAGGCTGAAGGGGGTACTGAGGGAAGTTTCCAATTAACCGAGGCAACATTCTCATAGAGGAGCTTGGTGCCCAAATGGAGAGAGGCCTCAGACAGGGAATCAGTGTCCATGAATATCTATTATTCCTTTATTTCCATATAGTCCAGCAAATGTGGGGGGGGAGTAAGTGCCATAGAAGTTGGAGGGGGTGATTGGAAAGGGATCACCAAATAGTAAATTGGTGGATATCCTCCAAAAGGACCCAGGGGATCCCCAATCTTCCAATAACTCCCTGCCAGATACTAGCAGAGTAGTCACAGTGTATGAATAGGTGGTTCATAGTTTCCTCCACATTTTTGTAGAGGACACATCTACTAGCTAGGGAGAACCTTCTTTGTATAAGGTTGTCATGGGTTAGCACTTTTCTATGCATGAGCGCCCACCAAAAGAAGTTGATTTTTGGAGTGAGGTGAGGTATCCACAAATTTTTCCAATCTCCAGGGTTGTTCTCCTCCTTCAGAAGCTGGTTGTGAGAAGTCTTGACCAAGAATTTTCCCACTTGGGTGGGAGCCCAAATGATAGAGTCCTAGCCATTAATTCTAGGAATTCTGATATTTCCCAAAATTTTCATAAGTTCATTAGCCAAGTGTTCCAACTCAGGTATGTTTCTAACAAGGTGTGCTGCATTTTTCCATCAACCACCAGTCATGTAGTTATAGGTTCTATCACCAAGGATAGGCTTGAGGTAAGTCACGAGGGGGCCAAACCTCCCAGCAAGGGTAGTGTAATTCTAAATCTATGAGTCATGCCAGAATTAGATGGATCACCCATTTTTCAGTTTCTAGAAGGCACCCTTAGAAAGCATGGTTTTGCATTTGCAAATATTTTCCTAGAGTTTGGAATCATGGGGAAGGTCATTGTCATGGTACAACATCCCATAAGGGGTCCCTTGAAGGTACTTAGCTTCCATGATTTTACACCAATCTACTTTTCTTTCTATAAGGTTCCATGCCACTTTCGTCGTGAGGGCCCTGTTCAGCATGCCAATTATCCTAAGTCCCATGAAAAAGAGTTTCCCAATTGACCAAGGACATCCTCTTTTTCTCTTCAAAGCTATCCCACATAAAATTTCTTTTAATCATTTCAAGCCTATTAGCCATGTAGCTTTTGATCTTGAAGAGGGATAAAAAGTAAACAGGTATCCCCTGGAGAGTAGAAGCCACTAGTGTTTCTTAGGATCTTCCCTTTCCAGCCAACAAGTTTCCTTAGGGTTCTCTCTAGGGTGGAGTTATAGAAATCTTGAGAGATCTCTTTGAGAGTAAGAGGGAGGCCAAGGTAGGTGGAAGGGAGCAAAGCTGACTGACATCCTAGGATCTGAAGCACTCTAATTTGGGTCTCAACAGGGGTGTTAAAGAAGAAGAGTCTTCTTTTTTGGTAGTTGATGCACTACCCCAAGGCCATAACATAAGTCCCCAACATGTTCTTCCACTGTCTAGCTTCAATCATCAAAGAGTACCCAAAGAAGAAAGTATCATCCATAAATTGTTCCAGGACAGCTTGCTCCAGAGTGAAATTTGGTTTGACACCTTCTATTCTTCCCATGGAAGAGAGCATAGTCAAATTCCTGCTAAGAACTTCAATGACCATAATGGACAGATAGGGGGAGAGGGGGTCTCCCTATCTAAGGCCTTTTTTAGGTTGAAAGAAGCCCCCTGGGGAGCCATTGACCAACAAAGAGAAACTAACAGTTTGTGTTCATTCTTGAATAATGTGAATAACCTTATCATTAAAGCCCATTCTACTAAGAATTTTTAGAAGAAAGGACCAATTAACCTTATCATAAGCCTTAGATACATTAAGTTTGAATGCGATACCTCATGCTTTTCTCCTATCCATGGAGTGAATAATTCATGTGGATATGGCAACGTCTAGGATTTTCCTTCCCAACATAAAACCTTTCTGAGTAGGGTTGATCAGTTTATCAAGGAGGGGCTTTAGTCTGTTAACAAGAATCTTAGTGAGGGTCTTATAGAATGTGTTGCACAGATTGATAGGTCTAAAGTCTAGCATAAAGCCAAGGTTGTCATTCCTAAGGACCAACACAATATAGGTCTTGTTATGATACTTTAGCAGCCTCCCCATTCTGAAGAAGTCTCTGGCACCACAAGAAAATTCAAGGCCAATAATGTCCCAATATTCTTGAAAGAAGGTCAGAGGGAACCCATCAGGTCCTGGCACTTTATAAGCACCCATAGAAAATTCAACCACTTTGACTTCCTCAATAGAGACATGCCCCATCAGATGATCATTTCCAATGTGAATAATAACACATTGGATGTGCTCTAAGAGCTAGTCCTGGATGTTGACTGGGCATATGTGTCGAGCATTAGAGTATAACTCCATGAAGCGATTGGCTACAACATAACTAATTTTTTTCCTTCTCAGTAACTCCATTACCCCTATTACCCCTAATTTTGTTAATGGTATTTCTTCTTTTGTGGTTGCTAGTAGATCTATGCAAGAAGGTCATGTTTTGATCACGTTTTGTAAGCCACTACATCCTGGATCTCTGTTTCCAGTAGATTTCTTCCCTTTTCAAGGCTTCCTACCACTTGTGTCTTGTCTTTTCCTCCTCCATTTGAAGCTGGGGGTTGATATTTCTAGCAGAAAGTTGGGTTTGGAGGGATTCCAAAGTCCCCGTAAGCTCTTTTTTATGCTTGAAGAAGTTACCAAAATTATGTTTGCTCCAACCTTTAACGTCTCAACTGATGATTTCCAACTTTTGAGCAATTTTTAACATGGTAGTTCCCCTAATAGGGGTGGCCCACCAGGATCTCACTTGGTATTTGAACGAGGGGTGGGAGCACCACATAATCTCAAATCTAAAGGGAGCCAGACCAAACCTAGGAGATTCAGACTAGTAGAGGAGGAGGGGGTTATGATCAGAGGTAGTTTTGGGTAGGGAAGATAGAGTGGAGGTTAAGCATAAGTACCAAGATGAGGTGGCCAAAATCTAGTCCAGACGTACTTGGATGAGATGGGAGTATTTTCTATTGTTGGACCAAGTAAAGGGATTACCTTTTAGGTTGATGTCTATGAGACTAGAAGAAGAAATGAAGTCTGCGAGGTTCCCCATGTACTATCAGAGTAGTCTATTAGGCCTTCACGTTTCTAAGAGGGATAGAGGGGGTTGTTAAAGTTTCCAATCACCATATACTTAGCACAAGTGTCCTGATCCATTCAGCTGGTGATTTCCTTCCAAAGAGACATATTGCTAGTTCGGGTGTTGGGAACATAGATATTGAGCAAGTGCCAAACCAGTTGTTTCCTTCTAAACGTATTAGTGAGGAAATTTAGAGAGAAGGCTAGCAGTTCTCCTTCACCAATTTTGGGGTTCCAAAGTGTAGAGAAACTCCACACTTGGCTAGAGATTGCTAGCAAGGGAGGCAAAATTATTGAAGGACATCTTAACCTCTTGGATAAGAAGAATATCCATCTTGTGAGAAAAAATGTGTTATTTAATAGTTCTTTTCTTGAGGGGGTTGTTGAGACCTCTAACATTCCAAGAAAGACAAATCATTTCTTATTTTTAAAACTTGTTTCTAAGGTTTGCTTCCTACCTGCCACAACATCCCTTGTAGCCCCTCTTGATCTCCTAGCACATTCTGACAGCCTACCTCTGGGTGTTTCCAAACCCACATCAACTTTCCTAGATTTCAGTTTATTCTTTTGGGGTTTCCATTTACCATCATCCTCTCCACTGTGCTCATCACCCAACAAGCTGGGTAAGGAGGGGTAGTGCGGCTCCTCCGAATGAGACGGGAGCTTCGCATTACCCTTATGGGACTTTAGTGTGAGGGAGACCATAATGGTTGGCTGCTCCAACTCACTAGTACTAACCACACTTGGCATTAGGGTAATCACTAGGAGATTCAATGGTTCCTTTGTCACAGCCTTAGAGGGGCTTTTTGTATCCTTAGCCTCAGCGAGCACCTCATTATTCGCTAGCTGGGTAATAATCTCCCCCTCTTCCACCTCTAGGTTTACCAACACTTTAGCCTCTGGGAGGGGACTGGTCTTTTTCATATCTTCTCCCACATTAATGCATGGTTCCTCGAAGGTTCCCTTATCCTTTTTTTCAAGGTTTTCTCCATGCATAGATTTGCATGCTTCGCTAGTGTGGCCCCTGGACTCACATTTCTGGTAGAAGAGAGTGGCATTCTCATAAACTAGAGCTTGGGTCCATCTACCCAGCTTAGATTTCAAGATTACAAAGTGATGCAGGAGCATCCTGGGTGTAAGAGCAATCTTGCATCACCCAAAAATATTTTTGTTTTTGTATTCAATAAGGGCTATTTTGTGCAGAGCTGCTATTTATAGAAAGTTACTATTTTTGGTAATTTTCGTATGTGCTCAGAATGATCTTATTTCTTTCTTGGAGGTTCATTTTGGTCATATAAGTTTGCCAGTAAAGTTTCATTGCCAGATCAAGTGTATATTGGAAGATATTGAAGATTTTCGGTATTGGCAGTAGGGTACAGAAACTTTGAACTCAGTTTTGAAGGCTTTAGAGGCCCCGAATGAGGTCAAAAAATTTGGGTGACGGGAACTTGCGTGGGTCAAGCCTGTAGAGCGCTTCGTGGCATTTTTGAAATGGGGTTATAATAGCCGAGCGGGTCAACTGGTGATGACTTATGGTCTTCGAAAGTCGGGCCACCTAAAATGGCAGAAAATAATTTTCTTCAAAATTTTTGTTCGGGTTTCAAAGGTTATCTTGAGCCGACTATGATGTAATAAAATGTAAAATAAAATAATTCTAAGTTGGTCGGCCTTATTGGCTAAAATTCTGGAACCTTCCCAGGCGGTGGAAAATTACCTATATAAGGAAGGCTATATTATTGTCTTAGCAGTTCAGAATAGTTCTGGGTAGTAGATTTGGGTAATAGTTCGAGGCTTTTTCCTACAAAATATTGTAAGGGAATGCCCATGTGGCTTTGCATATTGTAATTCTGAAAGTTTGTAATTCCACATTTGTCGAGATAATAAGAAGTTAGTTTTCTGTTCTTGCATATTGTTGTTGTTTCTCTATTTTTGTTATGTGTTTGTGGTATTAAGGGGAGCACCCTTCATCAAGTGGTATCAGAGCCAAGTTTTCTTGAGTGTGTAAATAGATCGCCGACTGTGAGGCAGTTTGCACCAACACCGTGGCTAGGGTTTCAACACGCATCGTGAAAATGCCTCCACGAAGGGAACGTGGTGGAAGAGCTGGTGTTGTAACACCTGAGGTTAGAGAGCTGTAGAGACAAGTGCGAGAATTGCAAGAAGAGATTCATAGAAGAATGAATCTTAATGTCAGAGATGAAAGCGAGGATGAAGCCGAAGAAGAATATCAAGAAGGAGACACTGAAATTGTGAACCAGGAGGAAGAAAGACTTTTTCGGGCGATTTCCAAGATTGGGAAAAGACCTAAGATTGAGGTTCCTACATTTTTTGGAAATCTTAACCCAGAGGAATTGATCGACTGGATCAATGAATGTGAGGAATATTTTGAGTACGAAGATGTTGAGGATCCTGATAGGGTCAAATTTGCGAAGGCCAGATTGAAAGGTCATGCGAAGATCTGGTGGCAAGAAATTCAATTAGAGCGAAATAGAAGAGGGAAAGATAAAATCACAAGATGGGATCGGATGGTGGATAAATTGAAGCAATAGTTCATTCCTGTTGATTATGAGCTTGACCTACTGAAGAAAATGCAGAGTTTGAAGCAAGCAGGAAGGTCTGTTCAGGAGTATGCAGAGGAGTTCTATCGACTTCTCATCAGAACAGGCCACGCAGAAGCTGATAAGGAGAAAGTTGCCCGATACCTTAATGGGTTAAGGCTGAGCATTCAGGAGGACCTGAATCTGGTTCGAATGAATAGTATTGAAGAGGCATACGAGTTTGCCCTAAAAGTAGAAGAAAAGCTGAACAAGAAGTTTGAGAGCAGACAAAATGGAAGAGGTCGCGGTGGACGATCTGGTGGACGATCATATGGTGGTCGAAATGAAGATCCGAAAAAGAAGGATGAGGCCAGTAGTAGTCAAAATCAGCGAGGAAATAATTCCAATCGCTTCCAGGATCAGAATAATAGAGATTAGAGAGGAAGAGGAAGAGGACAAGGATCTGGAAGAGGTGGCTTCCGTGGAACATGTTTTCACTGTGGAGAAGAAGGTCATAGGGCATTTCAATGTCCTCAGCGCCAAGGCAGAACAGATAGGAGAAATAAAGGCCAGGCTAGAGTTGCACATGTAGATGAAGATGCCAGATCATCAAATTCTGAAGATGCTGAAAGAGGAGAAACGTTGATTAACAGAAAAGTCCTATTGAGTGGTGAGAATGAACCTGAGCAAAGGAGGAGCCTGTTTGCACCAGGTGCAAGTGTGAAGGTAAATGTTGTGATGTGATTATTGATAGTGGAAGCACTGACAATTTGGTGTCAGAAGAGATGGTGACAAAGTTGAAGCTCAAGAGACAGAAACACCCACATCCATATCGGATTGCCTGGGTACAGGATGACCACAAGGTCATGGTCAATGAACAATGCCTAGTGAAGTTCAAGATTGGCGGATACCAAGATGAGGTATTGTGTGATATCATATCTATGGATGCATGTCATATGTTGTTAGGTAGACCGTGGCAGTTTGACAGATGTGCTGTACATGATGGTCGTGCGAATACCTATTCCCTGACAAAGGATGGAGTGCAACATAAGCTAAAACCATTGAAGGAGACTGAAGAAAAGGTATGTGGTAATGCAAGGATAACTTTTGTTGATGGAAGAAAATTCTTAGATGGTATGAGGCATGAGCATGTGTGTTTTGCTTTAATTCCAAAAGTTGGTAAAGAAGAAGTAGAGGATGTACCTGTAGAGGTTACAGATTTGTTAAATGAGTTTTAGGATATTGTATCTGATAATGTACCTGATGGATTACCACCGGTAAGGAAGATCAGTCATCAGATGGATTTGATTCCAGGAGCCAGTTTGCCAAACAAGGCAGCACATAGAATGACACCAGCAGAAAGTGAAGAGTTGAACAAACAAGTACATGAGTTATTGCAGAAGGGGTTGATTCGAGAGAGTTTGAGTCCCTGTGCTGTACCTATGGTATTAGCACCAAAGAAGAATGGAGAGTGGAGGATGTGTACAGATTCCAGAGCAATAAACAAGATCACAATCAAGTACAGGTTTCCATTGCCACGAATGGATGATATTATGGACTGTTTGAGTGGAGCTGTGTATTTTTCAAAGATAAATCTGAAAAGTGGATATCATGAGATTCGGATCAGGGAGGGAGATGAATGGAAGAATGCCTTCAAGACAAAAGAAGGACTATATGAGTGCTTAGTCATGCCTTTTGGGCTAACCAATGCACCGAGCACTTTCATGCGGCTCATGAACGAGGTTCTGAAAGAATTTCTAGGTAAGTTTGTCATTGTTTACCTAGATGATATTTTGATCTTTAGTAAGACATTGGATGAGCATATGATGCATATTCGTATGGTATTTGAGAAGTTGAGAGAAGAGAAATTGTTGATTAATTTGAAGAAGTGCAGTTTTGTGAAGAAAGAGTTAGTGTATTTGGGATTTGTAGTTTCAGCAGAAGGTCTAAAAATGGACCCAGAGAAGGTACAGGCTATCCTTGAATGGCCTACTCCGAGGAGTGCTACTGAGGTAAGATCTTTTCATGGTCTAGCTAGCTTTTACAGAAAGTTTATCAAAAATTTTAGCAGTATTTGTGGAACCTTGACTGAAACAATGAGAGGGGATAGAAAAGAGTTTAAGTGGACTAATGGGGCAGAAAATAGTTTTCAGTTGTTGAAACAAAAAGTTACAGAACAACCCATTTTAGCACTTCCAAATTTTAATAAGGTGTTTCAAGTAGATTGTGATGCTAGTGGTACTGCAATAGGAGCTATTATGAGCCAAGAAGGTAAACCTATTGCTTATTTTAGTGAGAAATTAAATGATGCCAAGAGAAAATATTCTGTTTATGATCAGGAATTTTATGCTATAGTTCAGGCATTAAAAAGGTGGAGGCACTATCTGCTTCCTAAGGAGTTTGTTTTGTATACTGATCATCAAGCTTTGCAATATTTGAATAGTCAAGGAAAATTGAATCAAAGGCATTTGAAATGGGTTGAGTTTTTGCAGAGTTATACATTTGTTTTGAAACATAGGAGTGAAAAGTCTAATAGGGTTGCAGATGCTCTTAGCAGAAGGTAACTATTGCTGACAGAAATGCAGATTGAAGTGGTTGGGTTCAACGAACTCAAGAATTTGTATCCAGAGGATCCTGATTTTGGTGAAGCTTGGAAGGCTTGTATAGAACCTGTTACTCTAGACAGGACAAAATGGTTGGATTTCATCATCCAGGATGATATGCTATTCAGAGGGAGTCAGTTGTGCATTCCACAAAGTTCTATGAGGGAGAATCTCATCAAGGAGAAGCATAGTGGAGGATTGGCTGGACATTTTGGTCGTGATAAAACTGTTGGTTTGGTTAGTGAGAATTATTATTGGCCGCAGTTGCAGCAAGATGTGAAGAAGTTTGTACAGAGTTGCAGAGTATGTCAGATGGTGAAAGGAGTGAAGCAGAATATAGGGTTGTATCAGCCATTACCTGTACCAAAGAAGCCTTGGGAGGATATCAGCATGGACTTTATTCTTGGTTTACCGAGGACATAGCGGGGACACGATTCAATTTTTGTGGTAGTTGACAGATTTTCAAAGATGGCACATTTTATTCCCTGCAAGAAGACTAATGATGCTATTCATGTAGCAGAATTGTTTTTCAGAGAAGTAGTGAGACTTCATGGTTTGCCAAAGACCATAGTTTCAGATCGGGACACTAAGTTGTTGGATATTTCTGGCGTACATTGTGGAAGAAGTTAAAGACAGATTTGAAGTTTAGTTCATCACATCATCCACAGACTGATGGACAAACAGAGGTGGTGAATAGGAGTTTGGGAAATTTGCTGAGATGTTTGGTTGGAGATAAGCCAACAGGATGGGATTTGATTTTACCACAGGCAGAATTTGCATACAATAATTCTGTCAATAGGATCACTGGTAAATCACCATTCCAGATTGTATATGGAAGTAGTCCAAGAAATGCATCTGACTTGAGGAAGATAGATAAAGGAGAAATAAGTAGTGCTGAAGCTGAAGATTTTGCAGAACACTTGAAGAACATCCATGGGGAGGTGAGGAAGCATATTACCAAGATGAATGCACAGTATAAGGCAAAGGCAGATGAGAAAAGGAGGTATAAGGAATTTCAGGTTGGTGATGAAGTCATGGTTCATTTGCGGAAGGAGCGGTTTCCAGTTGGTACATATAACAAGCTGAAAATGAAGAAGTCTGGACCATGCAGGATACTGAAGAAACATGATTCAGGAAACGCATATGAGGTAGAATTGCCTACTGAGCTAAATATTTCACTAGTGTTTAACATTTCAGATCTGACAGAGTATCATGAAGGAGGTGTTGAAGATGAGATCACAGCAGCGCAGTGGAGTATTCCAGCAGCTAGTTCAGACACTAAGGAGATTGAAGATATACTGGATAGTCGTGTTGGCAGAAGCACAAGGAACAGGACATATGAAGAATATCTGGTCAAGTGGAAAGAATGACCTGTTGAAGATTCATCATGGCTAACAAAGGAGGAGGTTAACCGTCTTGGTTTTCCTCTGCACACCTGAGTCGTGACAGGGTCACTTCTCAAATTACCCCGGGTGTCTGATGTAGGAGCATCATGGGTGTAAGAGCAATCTTGCATCACCCAAAAATATTTTTGTTTTTGTATTCAATAAGGGTTATTTTGTGCAGAGCTGCTATTTATGGAAAGTTACTATTTTTGGTAATTTTCGTATGTGCTCAGAATGATCTTATTTCTTTCTTGGAGGTCCATTTTAGTCATATAAGTCTGCCAGTAAAGTTTCATTGCCAGATCAAGTGTATATTGGAAGATATTGAAGATTTTCGGTATTGGCAGCAGGGTACAGAAACTTTGAACTCAGTTTTGAAGGCTTTAGAGGCCCCGAATGAGGTCAAAAATTTGGGTGACAGGCGCTTGCGTGGGTCAAGCCTGTAGAGTGCTTCGTGGCATTTCTGAAATGGGGTTATAATAGCCGAGCGGGTCAACTAGTGATGACTTATGGTCTTTGGAAGTCGGGCCACCTGAAATGGCGAAAAATAATTTTTTTCAAAATTTCTATTCGGGTTTCAAAGGTTATCTTGAGCCGACTATGATGTAATAAAATGTAAAATAAAATAATTCTAAGTTGGTCGGCCTTATTGGCTAAAATTCTGGAACCTTCCCAGGCGGTGGAAAATTGCCTATATAAGGAAGGCTGTATTATTGTCTTGGCAGTTCAGAATAGTTCTAGGTAGTAGATCTGGGTAATAGTTCGAGGCTTTGTCCTACAGAATATTGTAAGGGAATGCCCATGTGGCTTTGCATATTGTAATTCTGAAAGTTTGTAATTCCACATTTGTGGAGATAATAAGAAGCCAATTTTCTGTTCTTGCATATTGTTGTTGTTTCTCTATTTTTGTTATGTGTTTGTGGTATTAAGGGAAGCACCCTTCATCACAAAGTTGGGAAGGGTTTTGTTAACAATAACATTAATAAAAAATCTCACAAACACCAACCTGGACTTAGAGCGGTTCACCTAGTCTGCACTAATAAAGGTGTCAAACGAATCACCAATCCATCTGAACAACTGTTCATCCTAGTATTGAAGCAGTAGGCCTGAGAGACGCACCCAAGATGGTGCCACCCTGTTCAACTTAGTTGCAGGGTTTAGCCCAGGTTTCCACTTTGCCAGAGCCAAAAAGTGCTTACTGTAGACCCATGAGCCCAATAGAATAGAGGTCAGATCCTCAAGAGTGTTGAACTTGAAGAGGAAAAGTATGCTAGGCATAGCTGAAACCAAGACTGACCCCTTGATCTTCCATTGAATGGAAACCCATTTCCTAACCATCTCAATGGTGGGTTGGAAGTTAAAGAATCAACCCACTAGTGCCAACTGAAAATTAGCCATAGTCCTATTCACCACAGAATCAAGAAGCATGAGTTCAGAGCCTTCCTCAATCTGGATGAAGTCCACCAGGAGAAATTCTAGAGTGTTCTGAGCCTTGCCAACAAGAGCACCTTTCCAATTAGTTTTTGGTGAGGATGAAAGGGCAGCGACAAAAGAGGATGTCTGGTGGGCTCCATCCATTAACTCTATCGCAGCATGCCCCATCCCAGAGGCAACAGTCTTGGGACCATCATGGGGTCTAGCTTGGGGTCCTACAAGGGAGGAAGATTCCCGCTAGGGGAGGCAAGCATGGAAATCGAAGGTTTGAATTCGAAGGAAGGGCGGGAAGTTCCAGAGCAGCCCTCTACAACTATTGGCAAATTAGAAATTCAAAATATTAACATGTTATAAAAAAAATGTTCATTTTTTTCTAGTTTTTAAATACTTAATTTGATCTAATGCCTAGATAGTAAAAGAATGGTTTTTTATAGGACGCACAAATTTAACTTTTAGAAATTCAATGTTTTAAGATAAAACATGTAATTATACAACTAGCATAATTTGATATGAAACAAATCACTTTTCTAATTCATTTGTTAAATAATTACACAATGGTAAATTCTAGTAGAGATATTTTCCATAGATATTTAAAAAGAATTATTTTTATTAATTTTTTACTATTTCTAATTTCTAGTTTTAAAATATCTTATGTCCAACAAACATAAATTGAGATTTAAAATAATTTTAAAAATAATTATTTCTATTAACTTTTGACATAATTATTTTCCAAAGAAATCAACATTATAAGTTATTAAAAAAGCAATATATGTCACGTCAAGTTTATGAGACCAATTGTTTAAAAATTAAGTAATAAAGGCATGTCAATTATTACTTAAGATAAAGATAATTATTAATTAAGATAAAGAAAATTTGTTAGCATTATCTATCCCACGATTAAATAAATATTTGATTTATTTAATTATCAAATTTCTTATTTTCCCTTTTCTACTACTCGTTAAATATTTAGACTTTTATTTAATTAATTCATGATCCATTTTTTCTAAATTTGACCAATCATTTTTACTCACATGGATCAACTCTAAACTCATTGTAATATGAAAAAATGTCACTTGCCTCTTCATTTAACCTTTTCCTCCACTAATTAACTCAATAGTTTTTTCTATAAAAAAATTTAAGTAATTCATTTTCCTTTTCCTCTCACATTTCCTAACATGTCTGAATCCAATGCAACTTATGATATGTTACCAAGAATTAATATTTTCTACCTACCATTTAATCTCATCCCTCCATTTTCATTAACCTCTTAGTCTACTTTGTTCTTAGTTTTGCCTACTTACTTGTTTATCTTATCCATTCAAATATTAATCTCTTAATCTCAACCCTTGAATTTCAGGAGGAAAATCTTATAACATAATGTCTCTGTTCTTTATTTGAGCCCAAGGTGAAGAAGACTAATATGTCGAAACCCTCAATCAAAGAGAAAGAATCTATCTTGTGATTATGGATAACTCTTGTCATCTTGCTATCATATTTCTATCATTATCATCTTCATATCACATTATCCTGCATCAATCAACCACACTTTTTTTTATTTCAATGCTATCTTGTGCATGTACTAATGAGCTAAGAAAAAATATCAATTCATACAAAATCCTTGAAGGATAGGAGAATAGGTGAGTCAAGCATTTTGTTAGTGTGATGGTATATTTGGTTTATTTTATATATTTCATTTATAGAGAAGTTCTTCATTGTTATTTCTTTGAATTTATTTATAGATCTAGACTAGTGGTTGTCTTTATTAGTGTTTGTAAATTAGCTTTTCAATTTTAAACATCATCATTTTGTTTAGCCCAACATGAATTATGGACATGATTTAAGTTTTTGCAATTCATACATCTTGATTACTTCTATATTTTGTAGGGTTTTCTAACCTTATATTGAAGGTTTTCTCAAACATTTAAAGGCTAGCATTGTGTATGTAGGTTTGAAGGAAAAAAAACATAAGATTTTCAAATATTTCATTATATCTTTCAAATGGCTTGATATTTTTCTATGAAAATTTTACAGTAAATTGGGGCTAGTGTAAGGAGTGTGTAGTCCCAAAATTAAAAAAAAAATCTCATTCGTTTAAAGTGATTTATAATATATTTTTAATGATTTTTCGTAAAAGAAAATGATTATTGTTACAAATGTATTTTTTAGAAAAAAAATTATTTTTAAAACACTTTTGAAATTCTGATGTGGTTCTATTCTTTAAATTTTTGAATTTTGATGATGAATTTTTATAAAATAGTTAGAACTTTGAATAGTTCTCATTTTTTGACTTCGTAGATAGAAATTAAGATTTTTAAAAAAATTCATACATTTTTAGAAAGATCACTAATCTTTTGGAGTGATGTCTTCTTGGCATTTCTATTTTTAGAGCTAAAAGAATTTCATAAAAATAGATCTTTTTTACTATGTCAGAATAAAAAATTATTATTTTTTGATAGGCTTACATTTTGTTTGCATATAGTTTATAGCATTATAAGATTATTTCTATCTCTTTAAATTTTTCTATTATGAGCTCTAATGTCATATTGAATCAATATGGGAAACATATTTTGTTTCGATTATTGTATATTGTAATAATTCTACATTTATTTTGATGTTGTGAAGCTAACTTGGAGCTTATAATTAAATCAAGGTGCATTCAATCCAAAACCTGTTGTATACAATCTAAAAAAGATAATTCCCTTTTTAATTCATCTTAAAATAATTTCTTATTTTAGATCAACTTATTTGGTATGTCTTCCATATATTGAAAATGGGCTTAAATTTGTCCATTCACATTTGGATTTTGGCTTAAAATGAACCATTTTTTCTTTTAATCTCCAAGGTCTCCTCATGTATTCTCTCCTCTTGCATCCTAGTTTGGATCTTGAGGGCATCATAAATAAGGCATCTTGCTTTTTCTTTTTAGCGGGCTTGCTTAGACAAGTGATCACTCTAGGGTATGATCACAACTATCATGTTCCCACAAAATATAAATAGTGATGGAAAATCAAAAGGAACACCTCTTGGAAGTGAAATATTGTCACTTGGGGCTAATTATCTGAGAAATTCTTAACTTAGAAAAGTAAAGGTTGAGAGTGGGTTACCCATTCCTGCAACTGTTCGACATTATTCAAATGTCATTTGACCAGAGTGTTTTTTAGTGCCAAATATTCACCTTTTGGAAAATTATGGGAATTATCATTGCCAAAATTGGTGAATCATTTTTGATACACAATGGTCCAAATCACCTAATTTTAATATGGTAATAGGTCAATAATCTTTTGAATTGTCATTAAGATTTTTCCGTTTGACATCATTTATCGGTATATTTGTCTTTAACTAGTTTGACATGGTTCTTGTAATGATATATTAACTCACTAATGGTTATTAATTATGAATTGAATGAATCAACCCATTTCACCCCAAAAAAATTACATTACTTGGTGGATGACCGTTATATTCATCAGGATTTTTATATTAACCAGGACCTATTTCACCAACCGTATTATAATTCCTACAGTGTTCATTGAATAGGTGAAAACATTTTTTGCCACACTTAAATTAAGATGTTAATGTATTTTGAAAAGCCCATGAATTCACAAAAAATACAAATTGGAATCATGGATTGATATAAATTCAAATGAGTTAATCAAAAGTTAGAAAACTTGAACGTAATTTTAGATTTGTTATAGTATTTTTTTGTCCCATCACAAAATTTTGGAAGGCTAGATTTGCAAATTAAAATCTTACAATAGTAAACAGAGGATTCAACATTTCATAGAAAGCATAAAGGACCAAGGTAAGCAATTATTTGTTCAAATGTCATAGTATTTCTATTAATTTTAATTCCTATAATCCCAGTGAATACTGAGAGGTGAAGATGTCAAACAAGGATGACTATTCCAAGTATCCTCAGACTGGTGAAGGGATTGAGATGACAAGGGATGTTGAGACTCAAACTTATCAGTTTGGTGATATCACTAAAGGGATTTCCATGTCAGACATGGGAAATACTTATACTCCTAAGGGAAGTGAAGGGATTTCAAATGAAAGGCCAAGCCTAGAAGTTGATAAGCCTAAGAATCCTTAGGGCATTGAAGGGATTGGAAGGGTAGACAAGGATAAGACACCTCAGGGCAGTGAAGGGATTGGAAGGGTAGACAAGGGTAAGAATCCTCAAGGAAGTGAAGGGATTGGGAGGCCATGAAAATGCCCAAAACTTAGAGATACTACCATAATGACATTCTTTGGAATTGGCAATGTTTTTACTCTATCAACTTCTAAATTACAAGTGCAAAAGACATTAACAGTAGCTTGAAAGTACCACCACCAATAGATGTGGTTGTCATTGAGTTAAATCAAAATACATCAAATGAGGATAACAATGGTGGTACAATAGAAGATGTTATAAGGGATACATAGAACTGGTTGGATAAAAATACTAGCAATAAAGATAATATTGATGTTGGTAGGAAGAAAATAAAAAGGAAAGTAAAAATGGGGTGGGAGTGGGAAATGACAAGAGATTTTAAGGTTGATTGGGTAGAAAAGTACTAGTTAATTGAACCAATCCAAAATAATGATGAGCAACCAATAGAATGCAAGTGTAAGATTTGTACCTAGAAAAATATAATAGAGAAGAAGTTGCAGCTGAAGCTTGACACTATAGAAAATAATATAGGTAAGGTTTATGAAAAATAGACTATAGATGGACAAGAAATATCAATAGTGAGATTGAAATAAAAGGAAGAATGTCTTCATGTTAAGTATGTCATATAATATGAAGAGCATAACAAGAGAATGGCAATAATTGCTCGTAGTGGAAATCCAATCAACGCTAGGCTTAAACATGCAGCCAATGAAGAAAACCTGGCAAAGACCATTCAGATGAGCTTTTTTTTTCATATTCTATCGAGAGGGAATCCTATGAGGGACTTATCATAATATGGTAATTTATTATCTTTTTTGAGAGTTCCTCACTATCCTATGTCACGTTGGTCAACAAACACTGGACAAGAAATGGAAAACTATCTTTCTGAGGTGGAAAAGAAAAATTTATAGGAGAAAGTAAAATAGCCCAAATTCATTTCATTATCCATAGATTAAGTTATTATAGTAGATAAAACTACTTGGATCTATATGCATGTGTATATAGTAAAAGAACATGTCTTCCAAGCTCATCTACTCTAGGTTCGTAAAATGAGGAGCAATTCAATAGCAAAAAACTTATATTTTGAAGTCCAGAAAGCTTTGAATGAAGTTGCTGGTATGGATGATTTGACAATTGGAAAGAAGTTAGTGTGTGTTGGACTTGATGGAGCTGTAGTAATGCAAGGAAAAAGGAATGGTCTTTGTGCAATATTACAAACTATTATTTCACCTTACATGCTTGGCATACATTGCATGGCCCATTGAATGAATTTAGCATATAAAATTATAAGTGATTTTCCTACAGTGTCAAAAGTTGAAGATCTATTCCGTGAGATATACTCTTACTTCTGTAGAAGTCCTAAATGTATTGCTGAATTTAATATTTTTTCAGAGGGAGTAACACCAAGAAACAAACATCTCAAGGATGTTGAGACCGGATGGATCTCTTTGCATAGACTAGAAGAATTAGTTCTAACAGAATATCAATCCTTGATTAGAATAATATATGAGAAATGTCTTATAGTAGACAAAGCTCATGATCTATTATATAAGTTAAGTGATATAGAGACTCTATTAACTTTATCCAATCTTCTTCCCATGTTTTATTTAATGAAAAAACTTGTTAAGAAAGCCCAAGACAGAACTATGTATATCCATGAGTATAGCCATTTATGTAGAATGACATGCATTGCCTTGGATGCTCTATATTTAGATATGAGAACACTTCAAAGACCAATTTTTTTCACGTGGCAAATAATTACAGATTTGAAACATGTTCAGAATTTTTTACAATTTAATGTAAAAAATGATTTATGTGTGTTTGTGAAAGGATATGAAATTCCAATGCACCAATCTAAGACAGGAAAGTGAGACCGACTACTCCTAGTTAAAACGATAGATTTTGATAGGATTGTTAAATCTATTAGTGATAATGTGAATTCAATTTCCTACAAAATTTCAATTGAGATTCATGAAATATTCCCTTGTGAAGAAATTATTGAAGCCATGGGTTATGTGTTTCCTCATTTTTGGTAAAAATTTCAAAGATAAACAAACTGATGCACATATCTTTCATAAAAAAATGATGAATTGGTGAGAGAGTTTTTAAAACATCTAGATTGCAATGAACAACCAATTGAAGGAATTTTAGATTCAACTAATCTTAAAATATAATGTAGACAATTTTCATCATGTATGAAATTGCAGTTGAAAAACTTAGAGAATCCATTTGAACTTGGTGCAGTAACCAGGCTTTGGAAAAGGATAGAGAAAAGTGAAGTAATGTGTTATTCAACTTAAAAATATTTCAAACTTTCTGATTTCTGTCAAACAATTATATTATGGTCGGTGGAAGATGAAAGAGTTTTCAATGCATTGTGGTTATTTAAATCAAAGATCATAAACAAACTAAACACAAATTTGGAAACTTGCTTGAGGTTGTTTGTAACTCAGTACAATGTTAGATATTTTCCTTATGATAGGGCATTAACAATTTGGAATTCCTTGCGTGAAAGATGAGGGATTTGCAATAGTTCAAAAACATGGTGGTGCTACTACTAGTTTTGAGACAAATGATAGATCTGAGTCCTAGAATCAGAATGAAAATGAAGTTTTTTTAAAAAAATTTTGAATACCCGACTCAGAATAAAGAGGAACCTGTTACTACTAGTCAAGTTCAGGAGATGGATTCCATGTGCGGTTTTAGAAGTGTCAAACTACTCATTGAGTTAGTGAAGTGATTTAGCATTTTTTTAATAGGTATTTATACAGAATAACATATACTTCATATATTGTACTTCTTTAATCTTGACGCATATTAATGATTACATTTACAATTTATAAAACTATTCTTCATGATTTTTGTAATTTGAAGTATAATTTATAATTTTCATGTTACTGTATTGGAATTTGAAGTATAAGGGCGAGGCTAATTTCAAAACTTAAGTTTTTGTGTTTCTAAATTAGCAAATAATGCATAAAACACTATTTTAAAAAGGGTCTTCTCATTTGTATTAATTTATAAAATGGTACAATTATGTTTTTCTACTATCGGTTGAATCCCAAAAAATGCCCCCTTTTTTTCTCTTAGTCATGCATCAAGTGGTCAAGCGTAGCTTTGCAAGGTTAGGCCCAAGGTTAAAGAGAAATGTTGGGAAGTTACGCACATGGTTAAGCTAGTGATTGACATGACTTTGGAAATTAAAATCGTAGCTAGGATATGGGGGTTTCGAGGTTATGCTGGCAATCTACGTAACTTCGCAAGAGGAAGGGTATTATAATTTTAGAATACAATAACATAATAATTTCATTGGTCTCAACATACCCTTCCTATTTCAAAGTTACGCAGACTACCAGTGTAACCTTGGAAACCCCATATCCTAGCTGCAATTTTAACTACTGAAGTCATGCAACCACTAGCTTAACCATGTGTGTAACTTCACAACCTTGTTCTTAAACCATGGGCCTAAACTTGTGATGCTACACTTGACCACTTGGTGCACCAATGTGACATAATTACTGCCTCCTTGAATAGACAAGAAATCCTCACAATGTCTTGCGAACTGCCTGATGTCAATGTCATAGCTTTAGAATCCACTCTTAACCATAGTCATAACTCATGAAGTCACACTAACTATCATCCAAACCCCTTCATAACTTCGTGAACTATAGCCTAGACTGCTAAGATAACCACCAAAGTCACACTAACTTCTTGCTTAACCACTTTGTAACTACAAACTCCAACTTTCAACCTAGCCACACAAAGTTACACAAACTGCGTGCATAACTTCATGACTCATAATGAAGAGGAACTTGTTACTACTAGTCAATTTCAAGAGCTAGATTCCATGTGGGATTTAGAAGCATTAGACTTCTCACTAAGTTAGTGAAGTGACCTAGCATTTAGTTAAGAGGTATTTATATAGAGTCACAGATACTTCATATACTGTACTTCTTGAATCTTAACCCATATTAATAATTACATTTACAATTTATAAAAATATTGTTCATGATTTTTATAATTTGAAGTATAATGTATAATGTTCATGTTACTCTATTGAAATTTGAAGTATAAGGGCGAGGCTAAATTCAAAACTCAAGTTTTTGTGTTTCTAAATTATTAAATAATGCATATAACACTATTTGAAAGAGGGTCTTCTCATTTGTATTAATTTATAAAATGGTACAATTAAGTTTTTCGGCTATCAGTTGAATCCCAAAAAAATCCCCCTTTGATTCTCTTAGTCATAAACCAAGCGGTCAGGCGTAGCTTCACAAGGTTAGGCTCGTGATTAAAGAGAAAGGTCATGAAGTTACACACATGGTTAAGCTAGTGATTACCCTTTAATAACATAATAATTTCATTGGTCTTTAGCATACCCTTCTTTCAAGATATAAATTTACCAAAATGTAAATAAAATAAAATGATGCTTTATTTTTAGAGGAGTTGGGGAAGGTAAGATTCTCTTCTTAACCCCTAATTCCCAAACGAAAGATCTAAATATAATAACCACAAGAAAATGTTCAATGCATAGATGAATCAATCGATTAGTAATAAGAAGAAAGAGGAAAACCTTACATTCCATTTTGGAAGAGAATAATAAAATATTAATTGAAATGAATTGAAGAAAAATACTAACCTCAAGTATAACTAATCTGGAAATTGTTATTTTCTAGTGTCTATACTGAGTTTCTAGAAATTTTACAACCACATCTGGACTAGAAACTCATAGATGGAGAAAACCCATAACTATTTTTCTTTTCTGATCTAGGTCAACCTTGACCCAAATGTAGGTCGACCTTGACCCCTTTATGTCGACATTTACCTACACTTCTCCGATGGAAATTCTATTCACGAATCCTAAAAGTTTTCCAAAACGGGTATCTGGATCTGCTTTGTAATTTGTTGTTATGTGCCTGCACCTACAAGAAAAATGGTTTCGTTGTTTGGATTAAGGGTTTTGCTTGGTCAAACCTCAATTTTTGAATTAACCTTGAAATAAAATTGAAATTGCAATAATAAACAAAGTAAATAGAAAAATTCACCTTGGTTATGTTGAAACCCTTGTGGAGGATTCGAATCCTTGAATCCATGAGTATGGATGCTCCAAATGGATGTAGAATTTTAGGATTTCTCAAATCAATTTCCTTTAGATATTCAACATAAACCTTTAATGGATCTTGGAATAGGAAGAAGCTTGAATGGACATGGATGGAGAAATCTTCAACAAGAGGGCTCCATAGAGGTTGAATCCTTCAATGGCTACTAGTGGATATCTTTGATGAATTGAATCTTGAATTCTTGAATACTTGAATGATTGAATAATTGAATGCTTGAATGTTTGAATGCTTCATTTTATTGTTCTTATTTTCTTGCTTTCTTGCTTGCTTCTTGATTTAATGATTGCTTGTTGTTTTTGTTATATGAAAATGAGAGGAGAAGGATTCCTTATTACTAGTCTATGCCACAAACTTCTAGAGAGGTTGACATATGAGAAATAAATTCCCATTAGGCTCATACCCTTAGGAGTGGTCCTAAATTAAATATATTTTGAGAGTTTACTATTTCGAAGCCCGAAATAGCCAACATAGAAGTAGGAAATAATTCTTTCTAAACCCCATCATCCAGAAATTTTTAGAATTTGAAATGTGGACCCTGGGTTAGGGTTGAGGTCGACCTTGACCTAGAAGTTTGAACTTGACCCTGAGGTCAAGAACCTCAAACTATCATAGCAAGATGCCAAAAATCAATGGAAAGAAGTGGAAAATAGGGTAGTACAGGGGAAAAGGATAGATCCTAGTCAAAGACCTATTCAAGGTGTTTGACATGACCCAAAACCCCTTACTTGAAGGGATAAACTAGTCCTAAATGGAAGTTCTTCCATTTTTTGATGATACATGTAGCCCCCACTTTAGCAAGAGTATGGACTTGATGTAAACTCTTGGTAAAGGAAATCACAAAGAGAAAGAAAATCATATTGAAATCAAAGGGACAAAGCAATCCTCAAGCGCCCAAGGACTCAAGTCTTTGTCAACCCCAAGATTACAATAAGAGAGACATCACTAGAAAAAAAGAGAAAAAGGGGGTGTGATTACATAGCTCAATGAGAACTTATGTCCCATTGTGAATCACCCAAGAAAACAACGCAACTGGAAAGATGGAGTTGAACCGCCTAGTGAATGTGGCTAATCACTAGTCAAGCCATCAAGGATTCACCTTCAAGAATATTATATTCCAAAAGAGAAAAGCCAAAATAAGAGACATCCAGTCTTAAGGACACCTCTGACCTTAAGGGATCAAAGCTTTCAAAATTTAAACTGGAGGGATCAAGAGATCCTATAAGGTAAAAATCCATGCTTTAAGGATTACTCTATAGTCCATAAAGGGAGAAAAGTTTTTGATAAATATTTTGAAAGTTTGTGTGTGTAAAAAGTGAGCAGAGTGTATGCCCCCATGTTAAAGTCATTTCTAACACTTTAACTGGAGCAATGGCTTGAACAAAAACATAAACAACTCCATTGATTATGTTTCCACTATGAGATGCCCCCAAGAAAAGAAAAATCAAGGGAAATACCACATAAACATATAGAGAACACAGAAGTGATCTATCTACCATGGGGCCAAAGAAAGTAGAACTACAATCGCAATGGAGGAAAGAAAATGTAAGAGTTATAAAGAAGTATTTTCATACCACAACATGGAGACCAAAAAGAATCAGTGCTACCAAGACACAAATCCAAAAAGACTGCACAAGGAAAACATTTACGAACAATAGAATAGGTACAACATAACATGAAAATAACATATAGAAGAATAAAGATACATATAGAGGATTAGTAGAATAGGTTTGATTCCTTTATCACCTTGTACCAACAAAGTAACAAGGATCGTATAAAATAATCTAACAAACATTTAGCAAACAAATTATGAGAGAAATATAATACCCCAGGAAAACACACAAAAATATACCATTGAGGATAAGCCAATCAAGTGCATCACCTATTCTCCCCATGTCGATCTATATCATTTAGGGAAGGTGGGAAACTTGCAAGAGGGACTATATCCAACATACAAGGAATAATAGCCAATTCCAAACAATGATCCTCTTGAGAATTGTGATGTTTGATACTAGGTGTAATTATCAATTGTGTTGAAAGCATATTAGGTAAATCAGTATCAATGTCAATAGTCTCATATTCATCATTAGCATCATTAGGATCATCATGAGTATCTTTGTCATCAAGATTAATTGAAATAGAATCTAAGATAAAAATAGAATCATCATAATCATTCATCTTAACATCATTAATAATGTTAACTTCTTCAAACACATAAGGAAAACACTAGTCAAAAGAAGGTAAAGAAATTTGAAGAATAGAGGCATGGGCTTTAACTTGAGCCTGACACTTCTTACAACGTTCACTGGCAAATTGGTTACATTTTGTCTTGTTTGAAATATGTTGAGAACTAGGAGGAACAACCACCTGTTCCTTCACAGGTTCTATAGGAGGGTTAGTAGGATTATTAGTAGGCTGAAAAGAAACACTAGGAGCTTAATTAATAGAACTAGAAGCAATGGATAAAGGAGGCATGGAAGGCATCAAAAAAAGACCATGGTTAAGGTCCATCTTAGGAATTCTTCAACTCAACAATCTTGTGATGTTTATAGGATTGATATAAGAAAAAAAGTTTGTCAGGTCGAGAAGAACTTGAATTAGGTAATGAAGGCCGAAACAAGTCAAGGGTAGCACAATCCCTAGGCCTAGAAGGTTGATATAAACTATGATTAATCATTTTCACTTCTTCACCATGAATGAATTCAATGCACTTATGGATAGGAGAAGCAATGATATGCATGGCATTCAACCAAGGAAAACCAAGCTTAACTTGAAACTAATTAGAAGTAGGAACAAAAATGAAGGTAGTGTGCACAACTTTACCACAAAGTTCAATAGGCAAGTTAATGGAACCAAATGATAGATAGAGAAAACCATTGCAAGTTTGGATCCACACATTAGATTTAGCATAACTATCACATTGTAAGTTCCTCATAAAAAGGTTTTCTTCAGTAATGACATTGACTAAGGATGTAGGATCAACAAGACAACCATGCGTAGGTATCTTATAAATCCTAGCATAAATGTAGAGGGGACCATTAGGAGCTTTAATAGTCTCAGAATTATCAAAGGTGATCAAGAGTTCCCTAGGTTTTCTATTCTTATGTTGTGTAATACCTCTCCTATGGTGATAGAGTCTTTTTGAGGGTGCACCCACGAAAGAGTCCAATCCATTACGGAAAAGGCTCTAAGTTGGCACCCTGATTTGTTGGCCCTTTTGAGGTCCTGGAGAGGATAGGACCAGTAGCTTATCGGCTTGCCTTGCCACCTAGCCTTGCTCGTATTCATGATGTGTTTCATGTTTCAATACTTAGGAAGTATATTCCTGATGTGACTCATGTGTTGGATTGGAATGCTTTACAGGTAGTGGACGGGAAGCTGGCTTTAGAGCCGGTACACATTTTGGAGCAGCGGACACTGACCCTCAGGGGTCACACCATAGAGTAGGAAAGGGTCCAATGAGACTCCAATGATGAATCTTCCACTACATGGGAAGATGCTGATAGACTTAGAGACACTTATCCATATTTGTTTGTAGGCTTCCAGGAGTAAGCCTAACTCTAGGGGGGGAGGATGTAATACCTCTCCTATGGTGATACTTAGACTTTTCTGATTTGGACATTTTTATTATGGTCAAAACTATACATTTACATTTATGTTTTGTGGATGATGACATGATGAATATGCTCATTTATGGTTAGTAATTACATGTTTATGAGATTAGAAAATTATCTATTTTTATATGTTTATGGATCTAACCCAATTATTTGAATCTAACCACTATCATGATGTTATATGTTTCATGGATGTGTCTTATGTGTTTTTCATGACTCCAGGATGAAGTCGTAGTTACTCACTTAGTTGAGGTCCACATGATGTATCGATCCTGGTCATCTGCTTGCATATATCTGATTTGAATCTCCATATGTATATATATGTATCTCTTCTTGGTGATGTAGGATTGCAGGTACCGGGTATCATCTCCACCTGGCTTCACAAGTCTGAGCAATCCCTCAAAATCCTCGATCGTTGTTGTTGCTAGGAGATAAACACCAAGGTCCACAAAGAAGGAATAGCTAGGCCAAAACTAGGGTTGGGTAATCTTTCCCAAAATAGCAAATGAAAAGAGAGTCAAAGTATAGATCTTCCCCAAAAGGTTCTAAGGCTTGGTAGAAACTCTAAGCAACAACCTAAGTGAGTGTCATTGCATAGCCCTCACCCCTTGGGTTGTCCTGGTACTAGCTACTCTGGGCCCCGGCCCCCAAGTAGGCACATGCGGGATCGAATGCCTTTCGTACTAACAAGCATCATTTGATCGTACCTACACATAGGTACCTTCTCCCACTCCCATCCATAGCCTTTACTAGCGCTAATGGCATGGGCGAGGCATATTGAATCTTTTTAATGTTTTAACCAATTCCCATAAGTTTAATTAGGTTTTCACTTGTTAAATAACTCTTCAGTCGGTTATCCTAGTTCTAGCCACTTAGGGCCTCGGCCCTGCACTGAGAGCCACTCACTAGGTGTCGTTAGATTTTCTACCCTCAAACCACATATCGCAATCACATCATACACATAGTAAAAGCATATAATAAATGCATTTGAGAACTACTACAAAGAATTGGAAATAATAGGATAGTTATGTATGTTTAGAGAAATTAGGTACGTTTAAGAATGTTTAGAATGTCTTGAACCTCTTAGAAGACTCTAAACCCTAAACTATTCCTTACAAACATTCTATCTCAATAAAGGCATCTAAATGTACTGAACATAATCTCCACTAAACAAGGAATGAACAATCTTCAGGTTTATACAAAATTTCTTTCTAAACCTAAAACTTGGCTAATCCTGAAAATTGACTAAGTCTGATTTAATTAAAAATCTAAAATTTAAAAGTCACAACTTAACTCCTAGGAACCTGAAACCTATTCCAATGGATTCAAAGGGTACCTAATCCCTTTATACAAGTATAACTTAAAGTATACAAGTATAACTTATACTTAAATGTTATACTTGTATAAAGCGAAAGTATAATTATTGTGCTTAGTTGGTCTAAAAATTTTACTTCCGTTTAAATATTCAAATTCTTCGACCCTAACCCTAATATACACGTAGCAACTAAACGCGTGTAAACAATGTATGAAGAAAATATTATTCAGCCAAATGACAGAGATATTCATTCCTGATAAACTTCTACAACAGCCTGGCTAGCCTCACGGAATGTTATCTTGTTTATATTGAAATGACAGTGTATTATAAATGGCTGGCTTTCTATAAACGACAGAGATGGCTGGAGAATACAACAATAATATATGTCCTAAACTTTAATGGCCTATTTGCATAAACATTTTGCAACTTGTAATTTGTACAAACGGAAATAGAAAACAATCTCACAGCATGAACATTGAATGGCTGGCATTGCACATTAATATATATGTATATGACCAACAATAATATATATATATATATATATATATATATATATATATATATATATATATATATATATATATATATATATATATATATATATATATATATATATATATATATATATATATATATATATATATATATATATATATATATATATATATATATATATATATATATATATAACCAGAAATGATGCAATATTGTATCAATATTTTGTAATAATACATTATTGCAAAATACCTTAATACATTATTACATGGTATATTAGTGTATTAACATTCCGTAAAAGTAATACACAATATAATAATAGTACATTAATGCGCACACAGACATTCTGCAATAATATTACACAAAATAATAAATTTAATGCACACACAAACACTCTGCAATAATATTACACAAAATAATAATATTAATTCACATACAAACATTCTGCAATACTATTACCCAAGATAATAATACTACAATAATGCATATATATATTTTACAACCATAGTACAATATACAGAAACTTTTCAAGAAATCTAAATTTTACATTCATTCTACAAAATAAATCTACTTCTCAGGATGGATTCCAACCTGGAGTCCTGCGAAGACCAGTTGGAGAAGAAGGAAGATCAAATCCTCTCCAATGTTTCCAACACTCTTTTGAATCCCTTTGCTTGCAATCGTTCAGCCTCTACCCGTAACAATCCAAATGCCAAACTCACAGAATACGGGACTTCTCTCTTTGAAAATATAAATTTTGTACAATAATAATAATAATCTTCTTCTCGAAATCAACTCTTCTCTCCCAACCCCTATTACATAGGAAATCTTTCCTGTAAATAGAATGGAGGAGGTGGTTGCACAGGTAATCCAACTGGTGCAACCATCTCAACTATCCATCCGTTAATGAGATGGTTTTGAAAACTCATTCCCGTAAAGGAATAAATAAACTATAATCTAAGTCCCTAAATTTAAGGATATTAAAATAAATATTATAATCTTAAAACAATTTATTAAATTATTTAACTATGGTAATAGGATAATCCTATTTACCATACCGCTAATTGATCTCTTTATTTATTAATATAATAAATAATTACATGGTAATAATTATATATAAATATATGTATGCATATGCATATGTGTACACCCATATGTCTATGTGTACATATATTATTATTATTATAAATATTATTACAAGCATAATATTATTATTATAAAACATATTATTATTTTTATTGCTATAGACTCTTTGTCGTTATTAGTATTATAAAATAATACCATAAATAAGGTACATTATTATTTATGTTAAACATTAGAATAACATTATTATAAAATATATTGTTTGTTCATACCTTAATCCCCATTCTAAAATATATATGTATATATTAAGTAGCCACTAACATAGGTTAGAATTTTACCACTATTATTTAAAACCTTTTATTATTAATATTTCCTTAGACATTAAAATACCATAAAATTAATCCTTATCATAGGTATTAAAACCACATGGTTTAATTGCACTCCAAATCGCTCCTAATGAGATATGCTACTAAATCATACCCTCAAATGAACAATAATCTACATCCATGATCTACTAACAGAATTGAACATATCACGAAGGCAAGAACTAGCTACAAGATCCACAATTCCATCAACTACAAAACCACATAAGACATTCACACAAGGGACTGACTCGACACTTCCCACCTAAGGATAAAAGGATCAAAGGTGAAGTTTCTTCCTGTGGACCTGGTGATACCTCCGTAACAACAACAATGATCAAGGATTTTGAGGGATCACTCAGACCTGTGAAGCCAGGTGGAGACGATACCCAGTACCTACAATCCTGCATCACCAAGAAGAGATACATATATATACATATGGAGATACAAATCAGATATATGCAAGAAGATGACTAGGATCGATACATTGTGTGGACCTCAACTAAGTGAGTGACTATGACTTCGTCCTGGAGTCATGAAAAACACATCAGACACATCCATGAAACATAAAACATCATGATAGTGGTTAGATTCAAATAATTGGGTTAGATCCATAAACATATAAAAATAGATAATTTTCTAATCTCATAAACATGTAATTACTAACCATAAATGAGCATATTCATCGTGTCATCATCCACAAAACATAAATGTAAATGTATAGTTTTGACCATAATAAAAATGTCCAAATCAGAAAAGTCTAAGTATCACCATTGGAGAGGTATTACATCCTCCCCCCCTAGAGTTAGGCTTACTCCTGGAAGCCTACAAACAAATATGGATAAGTGTCTCTAAGTCTATCAGCATCTTCCCATGTAGCGGAAGATTCATCATTGGGGTCCGCTGCTCCAAAATGCATACCGGCTCTAAAGCCAGCTGCCCATTCGCTACCTGTAAAGCATTCCAATCCAACACATGAGTCACATCAGGAATATACTTCCTAAGTAATGAAACATAAAACATCATGATAGTGGTTAGATTCAAATAATTGGGTTAGATCCATAAACATATAAAAATAGATAATTTTCTAATCTCATAAACATGTAATTACTAACCATAAATGAGCATATTCATCATGTCATCATCTACAAAACATAAATGTAAATGTATAGTTTTGACCATAATAAAAATGTCCAAATCATAAAAGTCTAAGTATCACCATAGGAGAGGTATTACATGTTGTTTTTGAGGTTTAGATTGAGGTTTTAGTTTAGGCTTAGGTTGAGGTCAAACTTGAATTTGAGGTTGAGATTGAAGCTAGGGTGGAGATACAACTTGAGACAAAACAACATGCTCCACATGGTTAATAATATGATTGAGATCATGCATCTTTAAACCATAAATAATATCCACAAAAGATGGTTGAACAACGGTATTAGTATCATGTGTAGGAAAAGGATTCATATATATTTGGAGGTTTTTATTAGGAGAAGAGATAGATTTATTCCCACTAGCATTAAAAATATCAACAAATAAAGCATTAGAATCAATTAAGTCTTGAACCTTATGTTTCAGAGTATAATACTTCTCAGTATCATAGCTATTCTTACAATTGTATTGACAAAAGGATTTGGATGCCATCATAGTAGGTGAAAGAGGTCGTATAGGAGTAAAAGTAATCATATTAGTATTAAACAATTTACTCATAATAGAATGTAAAGATTCAACAAGATAAGTAAATGTACGATTCAGATGAAAAGCGGTGGATGCAGAAGTGGCATTGTTGGATGCAACAACTTGATCAGCAACTACATTTTCTTTCTTATTTATATTGACATAGTTTTTAGGTTTTTGACACTTGTTGTGATTAGGAGCATCATCACTCTTCTCAATACAAATAGGAGCCATTGGAGTGTTGCTCTCAAATTGACTCACTTGCAATTGATAATGATGAAGTGCTGCACAAAGTTGTTGAAAAGAGGTAAATTTAGTAAGAAGAATCTTATCTCTAATATCCTTTTGTAAATTTTAAATAAACATACATTGAATATCAATCTTAGGAACATGATAAGATATTTGATCATACAAATGCTTAAATCTACCAATAAATCGAGTCAATTTTTCTTTAGTTTCTATTTACAATGCATCAAATCACTTAAGGACACTTGCGGACCAATGTTATTTTGGAACTGTTGGATAAATGCATTAGATATTTTTTGAAATGAATCAATAGAATAAGGAGAAAGGGAACAATACCATTGCAAGGCCTTATCACAAAAATTTCTAGCAAACAATTTGGCTAAAATCCTATGGTCATGAACATAGTCACTACAAAGGATTTGAAATGTTTTAACATGAGTGACAGGGTCTCCCTTATCATTGTAATTCTCAAGATGAGGCATATTGGCTTGCTGAGGAACAAGAGCACAAATTGTGTCTAGGGATAAAGGACTACCCATGTCACATGCAGGAATACTAAACTTGGATTTAGTTATAGATGCAAGTTGTTACTGTAAAGAGGGCATAGTCTGAGACAAACTAATGATTGTGGAATCATTAGAAGAAATAGGAGGCATAGAAACATTAGAAACACTAGGGAAAGTGTAGGAAGTAGTAGGAATAGAAGACACAACTGGTGGAACACTTGGAACTGAAGTTGGAAGAGGATTGGAATAAGTAAAAGGAACACTATGGTAATAATGTTGTGAGGTAGGTAGAGACACCAGTGGAGCACTCATAGGAAGAGATGGAATAGATGTAGTCACTAAAGGAGGAGTATGACTAGGAATTATAGGTAAAGCAATAGAAGAAGGTTCCACACTAGTGACAGGAGGAGTGAATCCTAGATCTTGAGCTAAATTTTTGACATTTAAATGCACAAGATGAGTGATACCACGCAAGAGATTAACACCTTGAATAGAATCTTGATTATGGTTTTCTTGAATAAGTCAATTTCCCATTTTATCAAGTTCAGTTGAAATTTTTTGGACTGGTTTAGTAGGAACACTTAAAACATTATCCTCATCATGAGATGAGTGAGAAGAGTTATGCTCCATAATAGGATTTGAATCATGAGTGATCAAATTTTCATCTAGAATCCTAGGGAAAGGAGAAGAAAACTAAGGATCAAAGGAACCCATAAGTCTGGGAATTATTCTAACTCAGATATTATAAGTAGGACTAGAGGTAGTAAAGCTCATATACTAATGCAATGAAAATGAACTAAATTTGGAAAAAACAAGGCATAAAAAAATAAATGCTTTTGTATTTTTTCTTTGTATGATTTTTTTGTTTTATTTTCCAAATGTAAATGCAAGCACATAAAAGAAGGCTAATCTAATATACATGCAAGATCTCACATAAAATGTAAATCTAACACCACAAAAGAAATAATTGTCATAAGCAGGCTCAGCAAAATGTAAAGATATAAATTTAACAAAATGTAAAGAAAATAAAATGATGCTTTATTTTTAGAGGAGTTGGGGAGGGTAAGATTCTCTTCCTATCCCCTAATTCCAAAAAGAAAGATCCAAATTAATTACCTACAAGAAAATGGCTAATGCATAAACGAATCAATCAATTAGTAATATGAAGAAAGAGGAAAAACATATATTCTATTTTCAAAGAGAATATAAAAATATTAATTAAAATGAATTGAAGACAAATACTAACCTCAAAGTATAACAAATCAGAAAATTATTGTTTTCTAGTGTCTATACTAAGTTTTTGGAAACTCTACATCCGAATCTAGAATAGAAACATAGAGATGGAGAAAACCCAAAAATATTTTTATATACTGATCCAGGTTGACCTTAACCCAAATATAGGTGGACCTTGATCTCTTTTGGTCAACCTTGACCTCCACTGCTCCGACGAGAATTCTGCTCTGCAATTCACTGTTTCACACCTACACCTACAAGAAAAATGGTTTTTTTTGTTTGAATGGGGGGTTTTCCTTGGTTAAACCCCGATTTTGGAATTAAGCTTGAAATAGAATTGAAATTGCAGTAATAAAAAAAGTAAATAGAACAATTCACCTTGGTTATGTTGAAACCCTTGTGGAGGATTCAAATACTTGAATCCACAAGTATGGATGCTCCAAATGTTAATCTCTATTGAGCATTTAAGGTTGTCATTAGTATCAAAGGATATTAAATAGGTTGTTCGGTCACTTATATTGAGTTGGTCGGTAACCAGAAGTAAGATAGAGCAGTCGGTAAAGCCTTTCCACCAAGCATCACACAATTTAATGAGCACTAGTAGACACCGACACTGACAGATAGTAAACACTGAGCATCGCAGTATACACCGAGCAATTTATACAGTTTTTATGGATGATCATAGAAAACAACATAGTAATCTAAAATGACACATTCTTCTATGGAAATGGTTACAACAGATCATAAAATGGTTTACAAAGATCAAGGAGAATTTATTGTAAAAGATACTCATTAAATGTAATGCTTATCTTATTGTAATAGTTGATCTAGGTTATTTTTTCACCATAGATCTTAGGGTTATGATTATTTTTGTAACCTAATTTTTGCTAAAGCGGAAAAAATAGAACACTATATATTTCATATGTTCACATCATTTTATGAGGTTGCTGAACTAATATATATGAATCATGAAGCACTTGAAGCCATTGCCTAACTTCAAGTCAATAGATTTACAAAGTAGAACAGAGTACAGAGGATATCAGATTGAGCAGAATCAGAGAAGGCTACCGAGCAAAATAGAGCAGTGAATCATCATAGTCAAGGTGATATTTTTATGAGCATTTATTGATCTATTTCAAACAATTGATTTGTCAACTAGCAGATAACTACCTATTACTCTCTGACAATTGTAATAGAGTTTTTTGATAAAATCTCTTAACAAAGTAGACTTAACAGTCTTATGTAAATCTCTTAACCAAGTACACACTTCATTAGTGTTGTCAAAATCCTATAACTAAGTAGATCTAGTTGATCTAATATGTTACTCCTAACAGGGTAAGATCACTAGAAGTGATCAAAACTTGTAGCCTTAACATGCAAACCTTTTCTATCTACAGTAGTGAAGAATTTGTGGGTGTCATCCCCACCATAGTTTTTACCTTCTTACAAGGGTTTTTGTGTTACGAAAATACTTGTATTATGTGATTTTCATATTGATTTCATGTTGTTTACTTTCTC
Organism: Chamaecyparis obtusa; assembly: GCA_027943335.1. NCBI lineage: Eukaryota > Viridiplantae > Streptophyta > Pinopsida > Cupressales > Cupressaceae > Chamaecyparis > Chamaecyparis obtusa. The sequence continues at coordinate 67,041 of BSBK01013816.1, read as the reverse complement.
AAGTTAACTAGATGATTGATTTTATGCAATTAGATTCAAGTTATTTTGATCAGTTATCACAATATATAGTTATAGATTTGAAAGGTTTTACAAGTGAAATTTTGGAGGCACTGATTCACCCCTCCCCTCTCAGTACCTATCTCTCCTAATTCCAACACCAAATGGATGTAGAATTTTAGAATGTCTCAAATCAATTGTCTTTAGATCTTTAGCACCAATCTTGAATGGATATGGATGAAGAAATATTCAACAAGAGGGCTCCATAGAGCTTGAATCCTTCAATGGCTACTAGTGGATCTCCTGGATGAATTGAATCTTGAATGTTTGAGTGCTTCCTTTTATTGTTCTTATTTTCTTTCTTGCTTCTTGATTTAATGATCTCTTGTTGTTCTTGTTATCTGAATATGAGAGGAGAAGACTTCCTTATATACTAGTCTAGGGCACAAACTTCTAGAGAGGCTGATATATGAGAAATAAATTCCCATTAGGCTCATACCCCTAGGAGTGGACCTAAATTAAATATATTATGAGATTTTACTATTTCAAAGCCTCAAACAACTAACCTGGAAGTCGGAAATAATTCTTTTTGAGCCCAGACATCCAGAAAATTTCAGAATTTGAAATTTGGACCATGGGTCATGTTCAAGGTTGACCCTAACTTAGGTCATGGTCGAGGTCAAACTTGACCCAAAAGGTCAACCTTGACCATGAGGTCAAGAACCTCGAATTCTCAAAGCTAGATGCTAGAAATCGATAGGACAAAAATTGAAAATAGGGTAGTCCATAGGGGAAAAAGTCAAATCCAAGTCAAAGACCCATTCAAGGCATTTGACATGACCCCAAACCACATACTCGGAGGGCTGAAGCAGTCATAAATGGAAGTGCTTCCATATTCCAATGATACACCTTCCTCTTACAAAGTTACATAGATTGCCAGTGTGACCTCAGAACCCCCATATCCTAGCCATGATTTTAACTATTGAAGTCATGTCAACCGCTAGCTTAACCATGTGTGTAATTTCATGAGCTCTCTCTTTAACCATGGGGCTAACCTTTTCAAGATATTCATGACTACTTGGTGCACCAATGTGACATTGTAACCACCACCCTAAACAAGCAAGAAAACCTTTCAATGTCCTGCAAACCACCTGATGTCAATGTCGTAGCTTCGAAACACACTTTGTTGACCTTAGTCCCAACTTGCAATGTCATGCTAACTGTTACCCAAACCACTTAGTAAATTTTTGACCTTCATCAAAAACTACCAATATAATCGGAAAAGTCACACCAACTACTAGCTTAATGATGTAGTCAAGGATGGAGGATCCAATTAAGGATTGTCCAAACTTGCAGCCAAACCATAACATAATGGAATTCAACAACACTGGATCTGAAAGAAAAAAAGTATCTTTATTCATCAACAAATGGTTACATGCAATGTGTTGGGCTGTAAGGCCTTCCTAGTTATGGCCAATTACAAAGCAAGTAACAGTCTACAAGATCTCACAGGATCCAAATCATTTCCACAGCTTCACCACTCAGCTAGCCCAGGTCTAGAACATGACATGACACTAGTAGGGATCCCAGGAAATATCTAAATGTGTACTCACAACTTCCAAGCAATCTTCCTGTGCTTAAGTTGGCAAGCTACTGACTCCCAATTCTTCCTCCCTAAACAACTACCCAAACATGCTATAAATACTCATCCTCAGCCACAAGTCAACTAGATGAAACAATTAACTCCTATGGACAATTATTAAATGCTAAAAAATTAGTCAGCTTACAAATACCCTTACAATAAATAGATTCTCCAAGATGGCCCCAAATAGTCATTAGATCCACCTAGAAGAATTCAACATGCTAGATCTAGGTCCTCTCATGCCCAACAGTGAATCCATAACTCAGGGAACGTGATGCAAATTAAATGCACCAATCAACTAAGAAAGAACATTCATCGGTAAGAATGATTACTGAGCAGTAGAGAAATAACTAAGTGCTAGGGAACTGACCATGCCAAGCATCACTAAGCAATGCAGTTATCACCGAGTGCCAAGAATAATTGACGCCTTCAGTTACTGAGAATTTTTCAAAGACCGAGCATCTCGGTAACCGTAGAAACCAAGAAACCCAACTTTAAAACTGAGAAAATATTTCACCAAGGAAGATAAAAACTACTAAACTGCCTTTCAAAAAAGACATATTTTTGGTTGATAGAGGATTGACAAGAATCCTAGGATGCTCTTGCATCAGACACCCCAGGTAAAGAAGATTTTTAGATAACGAAATCAAGAACTTCTTAAGGGAATCAAAACATGTATTCCATATCTATTCTTAAAGCATATATCCTCTTGTCCTTCATTCCAATTTGTCTTTAATTCATCCACTATCCCTCGCAACAAGTTTTCCTACTTTCCACTTCTCTTATCTTTCCTATCTATAATTGATAACAACTGACTCTGACCATTACTTCCACTACCGACTACCTCAGTACCTCGGTAAACTCCATCCTCTCTGGACTCCTAAATCAACTTGGCATCATCCACATCTCTTTGTGTCACAAATGTCATCATCTATTGTACTATCTCTGTCAGAAAGACCATCAACCTCTTAATCTCAACAAACTCTTTAGATATATCATTCTCCTTCTCTTTCAAACTAAGATTAATAGGTTCATATATCCTCTGCTCCTAAAGTTTTTCATAAGGACAACACCTAATAACCCCACATCCTTTAGCCCTTTCTCCTATAAAGGTAACAACTTATATCTAGATCCTTCATGACAACTTATATCTAGATCCTTCATGCCTAACTACATAAGTGTCAGCATGATCATCAAACAAAACATTTCTATCAAATTGCCAAGGTCTCCTGAGAAATAGGTGACAAGCATCCATAGGCAATACATCACACAATATCTCATCATGATAAGGTCCAATCTGAAAATTATCCAAGCATTTTTCTTCAATCCTAACCTTAGACATATCTTGTATCCAACTAATCTGATAAGGATTAGGATGTTTCTTTCTTTCCAAATTGAACTTACTAACCATCTCTTCTGAAACAAAGTTCTCAGAACTGCCACCATCAACTATAACATTACATACCTTATCCTTGCACTTACATCTAGTTTTGAACAAATTTCTTCTATGCACTGGTTTCTAGACACATGTAGCCAACCTCCTGGTGATAAAAAATTCACCATTCTCTGCAACATTCACAATGTCTTCTTCAGTAGTCAGTGCAACTCTTTTCTTAGGACATTGAAAACTTCTATGACCCGCTTCACCACATTGATAACAAGTAGCAGTGAACTCATTTTTCCACCTTCCTCTTTGTCCAGTATTGAAATTATTAGTGATTTGACCACTACCTGATCCTACATTAGTATTCTTTGGATTATCTACCACATTACTTTCAGCAACTATTTCACCAGCCTTACCACCTTGGTTTCTATTATTTTTTCTTCCTTCAAATTTCTTATTCAACTTCTCTTCAATCTTTAATGCCATCTAATAAGCATCTCCTATTGTTGTCATCCGAACAACAACTCTTCTTGAATAGGTCTCAAACCATAAACATACCTAGCAACCTTCTCTTTATCATCTTTAGAATGACCAGTCCTAATCAGGATTCTGTAAAACTCCTCAATGTACTCTTGTACTGATTTGTTAGTCTTCTTCAAGGCTTGCATCTTCTTAAACATGTCTAATTCATAATCCACTAGAATGAATTTCTTCTTCAACTTATCAACCATTTAGTTTCATTTAGTGATCTTTTCCTTTCCTCTCCTACTTCTTTCCAACTGAACATCCATCCACCAAATATTTGCATGACCCTTCAACTTAGTCTTTGCAAATCTAACTCTATCAGGATCTTCTATCTCTTCATACTCAAAGTACTCATCTATTTCATTAATCCAATCAATCAACTCTTTTGGCCTAAGGCTTCCAGTAAATGCAGATCAAACTTCAATCTTAGGTCTTTTCCTAATTTTAGACATAGCCTTTAGGATTTTATTTTCTTCAGGATCTCTAGCTTCTTCAAAATGATCTTCTTCCTCAGATTCATCATCGCTACCTTCCTTTGGTGAAGTCTTCTTCTTTCTCAATTCCTCTTGCAGATCTTGCACTTGTTTCTGTAAAGCTCTAAAATCATCAAGACTGAATTCTCCAGCAGCTTCCTCCTCTGAGATCTCACAAGCTCTCCTTGGAGGCATCTTCAAGATCTTGGTTCAAACTACTTCTCCTTCAGTGATCTATCCACACATTCAAGATCAACTTGCTCTGATACCACCTGATGGAGTAAAGGATGGAGGATCCAATGAAGGACTGTCCAAACTTGTAGCCAAACCATAACATAATGGAATTCAACAACAACAACAACACCAAATCTAAAAGAAAACAAGTATCTTTATTCATCAACAACTGGTTACATGCAATGTACTAGGCTGTAAGGCCTTCCCGATTACAGCCAATTACAAAGCAAGTAACAGTCTACAAGATCTTGCAGGATCCAAATCTTTTCCACAACTTCACCACTCAACTAGCCTAGGTTTGCAACATGGCAGGATACTAGTAGGGATCCAAAGAAAGATTTAAACTTGTACTCACAACTTCCAAGCAATATTCCTCTTCCTAAGCTTGCAAGATACTAACTCCCACTTCCTCATCCCTAAAAAACTACCCAAACATCCTATAAATACTCATCCTTAGCCACAAGTCAGCTAGATGAAACAATTAACTCCTATGAACAATTATTAAATGCCAAAACATCAGTCATCTTACAAATAGCCTTACAATAAATAGATTCTCCAATATGGCCCCAAATGGTCATCAAAGAAACATAGATGAATGCAACACACCATATCTAAGTCCTCTCATGCCCAACGGTCAATCCATAACTGAAGGAACGTGACCCAAATTAAATGCACTGGTAGGCCAAGAAAGAACATCCATCGGTAAGACCGATTACTGAGTAGTAGAGATATAACTGAGTGCCAATGAATCAACCATGCCAAGCATCACCAAGTGAAACAATCATTAGAGAGCACCAGGAATAACCAACTCCTATTACTGAGTGTTCTTCAAAGACCGAGCATTCCAGTAACCACATAAACCAAGCAACCTAACTTCAAAAATGAGAAAATAATTCACCAAATGAGATAAAAACTACTAATGAAACTTTCAAAACAAACATATTTTTGGTTGATAGAGGATTGCCAAGAATCCTAGGATGCTTCTGCATTAGTTAACCACTTCATAACTTTGTAACCACTTGCTCCAACCTTCCACCTAGCTATCCGAAGCCACACAAACTATGTGTATCTTCGTGACCTTCAACCTAGACCACCAACATAACCACCGAGGTCATTCCATGTGTCATCCAAACCCCTTTGTAGCTTCAAAAATGCCAGCATCGACCATCCCTTTAGCCTACTAAAGTTATGATGATCATCAACTTGGCCATTGAATACCTTTGGGACTGCCAGGTCCAATCATCGAACTGACCAATGAAATCACGCATAGCATTACCCCAAACTAATCATCAGCCAACTTGTCAGCAAGTTCCATGTGGAACCATCTATTTTGTCTTCTCATGCAACATCGACAGTCCACTTTAGCTTTGGCTTTCCAAAAAATTTCATCTTCTTTTGGGACCACCAAAGTCAATAATTGGTTCCACATTGGCTTATCTCCGTACACGTGTGCGTTCCACCAAGAGGTGTTGTGCCTTTGGAAAGTGAATAAGTGAACATTGACATATAAAATAACAAATGTAGCATTGGGCATCACCAATGTGGGATATGTCATTTCTGCTATTTGCATCAAATTTTCATAAACTAGATTGCAGAAACCACTTTCCCATACACACAATGACATTATTGAAACTCAGAAACCCTTTCATAGGTGATGCTGAAGCCGATACACAAACTGCAACCATCATTGGCAAAGGTCAGACATCCTAGTAGAAGCATGATTTCTTTCCTATTTTTATGTTTCCCTAGTTGAATACTTGGCCAGTTTATGTCAGTTAGTTTTCAAGATGTTGTTATGTAAGCACCTGGGTAGGTGAATGGACTATCACTATATTAATCTATGTTAAACATTTTGTAAGGATCGATAAATTTTTAATAAAATTTCCTCCTATTGTTGTGACAACTGTGTGAAACTCGAAATTTCTTTTGATATTGTTGCTCATAGATAATTTGGTTTACTATTAAATGAATGAATATATGATAAATGAAGCAAATTGATTATATATATCGAACTATGTTTCTTTGTAATCTGTGATTATAAGGTGACCTGTGAGTCACTATTTGTTTCTTTGTTGTCATGTTCATGTTATTTTTAAAAAATATTTTCTTTTAGTAATAAATTATTCTCTTTTAGTAATTAGATTGTGTGACATCTTTACAGTCGTGGAGGTGCATGTACAAAAGCTACATAGTGATTTAATAAAAAATGGTTTTTTTTCTTTTTTCCAATATGATTTCACATTTTAATCTTTTCAATATGCTTTACTCCTTATTTCTTAATAACCTTTACATTTCAAGATGCCAAATTTAAAAAATAATTATTTTTGCCTTTCCATGGTCAAGTTTTGGTCCCAATCCTATTTTTCGAAGATAGTATTATTGTCTAAGTCTTTTGATGTTTTTGACCTATAATTCACCCACAAACTTATTGTTATACTATAAATATTAATTTTTATTCGCCAATATATATTTTTGTACTTTTGAAAAAAAACACAATTCGCCCAAATTTTTCACATAGTTTCATGGACCCTGAATGATTAGCCAATTGAGATTATTATTTTTTCTTTGTAAACTAAAATTTTTTATTAATAAAATTAATATTTTCCTTGGTAGTTTTACAAATTTGACCAGTTTTTTACACATTTTTTGAAGGGGGGGTTTCTTAAAGATTACACTACGTTTGACAAATTTACACCATAACATACTCTTGTGCTATATAGATGATAATTATTATGTTAAAAATTATACTATTAGAAGATTGAATGTTTACCTTTTGACCTTAAAGTATTTGATTTTATGGAGCTTTTTTATTGAAAATCATTTGGAATCACTTGGGTATGTGTAGGATCATGGTATGCCAAAAGTGGTGATGAGAAAAAATTTCCTGATTGAAAAACAGATATAACTTCCAAATGATATAACATTTTTAAAATCCAAAACATGTGTCACATTATATGTTTTTCCTACTAGAAAAGTTGTAGCAGAAAATACATAATTAATTATTTGCTTGGAAAGAGTTAAAAAAAAATGTACCACATATATAAATGATTCTACTACTTATATCTAGAATCTTTTAAAACTATATTATCATTTGCTTGTATTTAAGGTGGTCATACATACACCCACTTCTTATCTTTTTCCTAAAAATTTGTACTACTGATAAACTAATTGAAAAACAACTATAACCCTCAAATGGTATAATATTTTTAAAATCTGAAACTTGTGTCACATTCTATCATTCACCTACTACAAGAAGAGAAAAAAAGTTATTGATTTCATGAGTTTTAGACTAAGTTAAGGTGCTAAAATAAGAGATTTTTTATATTCTATAAAAGTTGTAGCATAAAAGTCATAATTAACTATTTTATTGGAAAAAAATTACAGAAAAATATGTGTCACATCTAGACATGATTCTACTACTTATATCTAAAATATTATAAAAAAATATTATCATTTTGTTGTGTTTAACATAGTTAGACATACACCTACATCTCTTTTTCTCAAATTTCCATACCAGTGCATTGAAATTTGAAACTTTTACCATATAGAATAATTTTTTTCAAAAAAGGGTTAGTATCTTAGAAACTAAATTCAATTTTCTACAAATTCTCTTCTTGCATGTTTTTGATATAGGTTTGATAAGTTGTTCAAATGCTTATTCTATCTTGCATAACCCTTATTGTTATGAATTTTCATTGCCAATTAAGGGCCTAGTTTGGCATACCATGAACCTACACACACCTCATTAGAAAAATAAGAAATCTTGTCTCCATATTTAAAAATATGTTGTTCTACAATGATGAAATTGTATAATCTCTAGGGATGAGGCTCTCCTATAATAATGCTTCATTGACAAATAATCCAACAATACTTCTACGAGAACTTAAGAGGTTCATTAATTATTTTTTAATATACAAGATTTTGTTTGCAATTTCCTTTTTCTTTTAATTCAATTCACTTGCAATATCTCAATGGAGTTAAATATTTCGACTCACATAGTGAATGCACTAGAGGGGATTGAGGAAATAATTGATTGGAAAGAGATAATGATGTTGTAGATTAAATGTGGATCTTTTCTTGGTCTCCCTACTTCCACTGCCAACATTCTCATAAATATTAGTAATGTAAGATCCTTTATATTTTTAATGATCTCACAGAAAAATTTAGTGGTTGTAGTATAATATATTTAGATAATAGTGTATTTCATGGAACATGAGTTTGTATTCTCTATTGTTAATCAGTTTAGTGATTACATGTAAATTGTGAAAAAGTGTCATGCTTGTATCTGAATAATTTTCTTGAATGCATTTCATTAACTAATAATATTAATCATCTTTGAATAGGTAGACATGTCCAGGAAGAAATCAAAGTATCACTTGATTATGTTTATGGCTAAGTATCCTATCAATGATAACTATTTGTTCAAATTCATATTGTTTTAATCCAAATGAATTTTAACTTCTTATGATGAAATTGTGGAAAAAGTATTGGAGAGAAAATAGTATCATATTTGGTCAAGAGATCCATTTTTTGGATCTCAATTCTATAACACTAGTACTCTAAATCTTTATGGTCCATGAATATAATGAATCCCCCGGTAAATATTTTTATGAAAAATAAAATTTATGCACTTTGATTTCTTATTATCATTAAACTATGTTGATTTATAATATTGACATGGATGCAAACTTAGGGGTGATAAATAATTGAAAAGATGATAATGGGTGCTTGTTCTCTAGTTCTAGCTAGAGACACATAGAGCATATGGGTGAACCCACAAAAGTGAGTCCCACTTTTGGGGACAAAGGATTTTCTATCAGGCGTAAAAAATGCCTTTTTGGGGTCTTCACCTAAAGTAAAGGTCTTTGAACGAAGGGTTAAGACCCCTTTGTGAGAAGACCCTAATGTGGGGTACTTTTCATGAAGAGGTGAGACCCCCTTCGAGCGAAGACCCCCTTTGACCAAAGTACCCCTACGTCGGATTTGCTACAAATTTCTAGTGGAGGTGTCATTTTAACAATCACTATTTCTGTAGAGCTTGTGGACCCCTAGAGTTGGAGAAAACCCCCTGACGACCTCATTTCCTTCATCCTCCTTGCCTTCTTTTTGACCTCCTTCGACCGTCGTATATTCTAGGAAGACACATTTTTCCTTTTCTTAATTATTGTTTATTGTAAATTTTATGTTTATAAATTATTTTAGTTCATTTTTTATTTTCAAATAGTTATTTCATTTTCGATAATTTTAAATTTAAAAAAAAAGATTTAAGTTACAAAATTATGTTAGTAAACAATAGCAAATACTAGAAAATGTTAGAAAATTTTAGGTTTTTAGTAATCTTATTTCTTTTTTTTAAAATTATTTTTCATTAGTAATCTTAAAATGTTAGTTTTAAATAATTTTTATTTGAAAATTTTAGAACATTAAAAAAATTTAGAAAAAATAGAAACCTTATGAAAAATTTTAAAAACTCAATACTTTAGGAAAATTTACAAAATTTTGAAACCTTTAAAAAAAATAGAAATTTTAAAACTTTGTCTCTCCTTGTGCCCCTTAGGACTCTCTCACCAAACTCTTTAATAGTCTATACACACCCTTTTAAGACTCTCTCTCTCTCTCTCTCTCTCTCTCTCTCTCTCTCTCTCTCTCTCTCTCTCTCTCTCTCACACACACACACACACACACACACATAAAGACTCTATTTATTTCTCACTACTATTTGACACTAATTAAGAATCTCTCACCAAACCCCTTAAGATATTCCCGACCCCCTTAAAAATCTCTCCATACTCTTGAACACTATTTTCTATGTACTCAAGACTCTCTCTCTCTCTCTCTCTCTCTCTCTCTCTCTCTCTCTCTCTCTCTCTCTCTCTCTCTCCTTAAAAAATCTTATGTTTTTAGTTTCATTAACATAGTTTGATTTATAGGAGTGATAGAGTGATGGGAGAGGATTCGAGTGGGAAAGACTATTCAAAATTCAAGGTTAGCCATGGCGGTTTGGCTATTGGTTCTGGTTCTAGGGATGACTGGAGGATGTTTTGGACTTGGGGATGCTTTTGGAATTGGTACTAGATATGGAATTGCAGGTGTTAGATCATGCGCTATTTGGTAAGGATAATATTTCCCCATGCTCGGTGGTCATGTTTTCTGCCTCGAAGGAAGTTCTTTCTGGTGCTTCACCTAAGGTGTGTGAGGTAGCTTTAGGGTGCCAGCCTTGTCCTTCTCTAGGGGAATTTAACAAGAAGGTCATTCTTTCTAAGGACCCACTAGTGGGTTCAAGTGGTGGTTCTAGCCCTGTGAGTGTCGAAGTCAACCCTCCCACATCTAAAAAGTGCTCAAAAATTATGGGAGCCTCATTGGTGGAAAACTTTCCTTCTCTAGGAGAATCTGTTAAGGCGTGCCTTGAAGAGGGTGATGTCTCTATTTTTGTGCCTGACTCCTTGGTGGATCACTGGTTTTGGCTATGGAGTTCTCATTGGTTATTAATTTTCTAGGTCATTGTCCTAACATTGAAGTGGTTAGATCTTTTCCTAAGAAGAGATGGACGTTGAAAGGCGAGGTAGATATCATGGCCCTTCCTAAAGGTTTTCTATCCTTCTCTTTCTCTAATAAGGAAGATCAAGAGTAGGTTTTATGTGGGGGCCCCTTAATGCTTGGTAGAATAGATGTTTCTTTTCAAAAATGGGCTCCAAACTAGGACTACTCTTATAACTTTTTCAAGGCTATCCTAGTCTGGGTTAGGTTCCCTAGTTTGCCTCTTGAATACTAGAATGAGGAATTCCTTAAGGGTTTGTCTTCTTCATTTGAAGGGGGTCTCCTTTCGGTTGAGTCAATGATGATAGCCAAGTCTAGACTAGTTTTTGCAAGGATTTGTGTCAATATTGGCTAGTTTGACAATTTCCCTTCAGTTATTAATATTAATTCTAAACTAGATATTTGGAAGTAGAAAGTAATTTTTGAATCCCTCCCTTTTGGTTTTTTTGTTTCTCATAAAATGGGTCACTGGATGAAGCATTATCCAAAGAAAGCTCTTAAGGTTACTAATCCCATGGATCCTGATCCTAAACCATAGAAGACTACCAAACAAGTTTGGAAGAAAGTTAAATCTTAGTCTGTTGAAGATGGTATTAGTAAAATTAAGGAAGACCCAGTCTTGGAAGAAGTTGAAAAGGTGGACTCTAATGCTCTCCCAGACCTAGAGGAAGGGGAACTTGTTGAACTAGTTTCTCATGTTTCTGATTCTCTGGCTAGTGCCCCTATGGAATTTGTCCCTAGTGCAGGAAACCCTCTAATCACACCTATTGTTGATGACTCAATACCTATGGAGGTGTTAGTTCCTATTTAGGGTGATAACTCAACCAAATTTCAAGGTACTCAATATGGTGTGTTGGAGAATAACAATTCTTTGGAGGAATTTTCCTCACCTCAAAATTCAAACAAATTTGACGAGGATAATTTTTCTTCAGTTCTTGATACCCATTCAAGGAGTGGTGATGAGGATCTTATTGACTATGATGATCTCTTAGAGGACCGGAATGGGGATCCCTGGTTTGTTCAAATGGGGAAGAAATAGAAAAAAAAAAGAACAAGATCTCTACCCCAAGTTCCAAGGGTGTCCTTACCTGAATAAAAATTGATATGGGATCTAAGGGTCTTAAGGCGGATGTTAGATCTCAAAAAAAAAACTCAAGGAAAAACCACCAACAAAGAGATTAGAGAAAGAGAAAGTAAGAAGGATATAGTAGATGGCAAGTATTTGACCATCTAGGGAGATTTTACTCTGGTCAAGAAATGAAATTCATTTCATGGAATATCAGAGGGTTGAATGCCCCTCATAAGAAAGACATCCTAAGGAATCTGGTAAGAGATCATAAATCTGATATCATTCTTGTTCAAGAAACTAAGATGGTGAAAGATAAGGTGGAGAAAATTAGAATCTTCAAAAATGGAGGTGTGGCTAGCTCAAACTCTAAATGGGCTTCAAGAGGTGTCACTATATTTTGGAATCAAAATTATGTAAGATGGGTAGTGATAGCTGATAACCTGAACTACTTAAGCATTAAATTTGTTAATATTGAGTATGACTTTGAATGGGTAGCTACTAATATTTATGCCCCTAATTCTAAAGCTGGTAGGACTCAATTTTGGAAAAGGGTTGATAACCAAAGAATGTTCTTCCAGGATTTTCCTTGGTTGGTTATGGGTGATTTCAACTATCCTTTGAAAGATAATGAGAATTTTGGTGGAGTGGATAGTCAGTGTCAACTTGATGGTAGAGTTGAGCTCATGGACTTTGTCAATAGATAAGCCCTCTTTGATTTGTATATTCATGGGGTCAATTATACTTGGTCTAATAGAAGAATTGGGCTAGACCTTATCCAAGTTCAGTTGGATCAGGCTTTTATTTCTAGTTGTTGGTTCAAAAGCTTTGGATGTTCTTTGTCTTCTCTCATGAAGATTGGATCCGATCACTTCCCTATCTCTTTTAGTCCTGATCCAATTGATTCTAAGGGCAATCCTCCATTTAGGTTTGAGAAAATGTGGGTTGACCACCTAGATATTGAGCTTTTGATCAATAGTTGGTTGGATGTTAATATTTAGGGTATCATGATGTTCAGGATGGTTTAAAAGCTCCAAAATTTAAAATATAATCTTAAATCTCGGAGCAAGGATGTGTTTGGCGACATCTTTAAAACCAAGTTAATGTTGAAAAGGGACCTTGATGATATTCATGAGACTATTCAATAGTCTGGTATGTCCCAAGACCCAAAGGATATGGAGGAGATTCTCCTAGCCAAGACCCACAACATTATATCCAAAGAGGAAGAGTACTAGAGAAAGAGATCTAGATTGATCTGGCTTAAAGATAGAGATAAGAATACCATGTTCTTCCATATGTCTTCCTCCAAACATAGAGCTTCTAGCATGATATCCAGAATCAAGGTGGCTGCTAGATAGGTAAGGAATGATAAGGACATTTCTTTGGCTATGGTTTATTTCTTTTCTTCTCTCTTATCTAAAGACCTAACTCTTTTCATGGAGAATCAAGCTTTGCTTCTTGACTCCATCCCTTCCATTGTTGATGAAGCTACCAACAAGGTTCTTTCTGATATCCCTTCTTCGGTGGAAATCAAGACTATTGTGTTTTCTTTTGAGGGTGATAAGTCCCTGAGTTCAGATGGGTTCCCAATGTTCTTTTTTCATAAATATTGGCATATTGTTGGTGGGGACATCTATAATGCTATTAAAGAATTCTTTGGTTCCAGATCTTTGCTAAAAGAAATTAATGCTAATTTTTTTGTTTTGACTACTAAGAAGCTTGGAGCTGACTCAGTAGAATCCTTCAGACCGATTACTCTGTGTAATTCAGTGTACAAGATTCTCTCCAAGGTTATTACCCTTAAAATGTTGGCAGTTCTTCCAAAGATCATCTCTCCCTAGAAATATGGTTTTATTCCTGGCAAGAAGATCCTTAATTCTATTATGAAGGTTCATGAGGTTATTCATTCCACTCAAGCTTCTATCAACTTTAATTTTTTTTTTGGAAACTTGATCTCTCAAAGGCTTATGATCGGGTGGACTGGGATTTGTTGATCAAGGTACTGAGATCCTTTGGATTCTATGATAAAATTTTAAATCTGATTTTCGAGCTCATCAGTACCTCTACAGCTTCTATTATGGTTAATGCACCCCCCTCCAAATTCTTCAAACCTTCTAGGGGGCTTCTAAAAGGGGATCCCTTGTCTCCTATTCTTTTTTCCATCATGGTTGAGTGTCTTGGCCGCTACTTTCAAAAATTGGTCACGAATGGTTCCATCAAGGGTATCACTCCATCCTCTACCTCTAGGTCATGCTCTCATGAGAAATTTGTGGATGAAACTATCATCATGGGTTCTTCATCCATTATGGAGGCAAGGGTTATCAAAAAGGATCTATCCAAATACTCTTTGGGTATTGGTCAAATTATCAATTGGGATAAGATCTCTTTGTTATTTATGAATATGTTCATGGATAGATAGAATAGAATTGCATGAATTATTGGATGTAAAATTGATACCATGCCAGCTACCTATCTCGGTCTTGCATTAGGTCTTAAACCTCCATACTCCTTATGGGCTGGAATTGTGGACATATTCAATAGGAAATTAGCTAGTTGGAAAGGAGCATTTCATAGTCAGGCTGGTAAACTCCAACTCGTGAAGACGTCATTGAAGAATCTTCCCATTTACACTCTTAGCTTGTTTAAGATCTTGAGAAAATATGTAGACATAATTGAAAGAATCCAGAGAAATTTTCTTTGGACTGGAGTGAAAGAAAGAAAGAGACTCACTCTGGTTTCTTGGGACAAGGTGTTTACTCCTAAGAAATGGTGGGAGTTGGGTATTCACCTTTTAAGAGTGACCAATCAGGTGCTCCCAGCTAAGAAAGTTTGGAGGATCTTTGGGGAGAAGGATTGGAATGAGATTATCCACAATAAATATCTCTACTCCTTTCCCCATATCCTAGATTTTATGAATTTAGAAGTGAAGGTATAGGGCTCCTTTATTTGGAATTGCATCCATCAAGTTAAGGAGATGACCTTTAAAGGGGCTAAATGGTATTTGGACAGTGACCAAAGAATTAAGTTCTTGGATGATTGTTGGCTCAAAGACTATCCTCTGAGATCTGTTATTATTTTTAAACATTTTATAAATTCTTTCTTATAGATATTTGGTCCTTGGGTTAGGGACTACTGGAGGAATAGATCTTGGATTTATCTTTCTATAGTTGATGAGGCCCTTAAGCCTCTACTGATGGACCTGAAGATCTAGAAAGTCTATTCATCCAAAGCTGATGAGCTGATTTGGGGAATCCTCCATTCTAGATTCTTTAATGTTGCCTCTTTCTATGAGTTATTATTGAAGCAGTCAGATACTCCTCCCTTTTGGGCCCAGGCTTGGGATAAAAGATTAATTCCTAAAATTAATATTTTCTTTTGGCTGGTTTTGCACAACAAAATTCTTACCATTGACAACCTCCCAAAGCATGGTATGATTTTGACCAATATATGCTTTCTATGCAAGGAGGTGGAGGAATCAGTCTTCCATTTGGCTATTGACTACATGTATTCTTGGGAAGTCTGGTGTCTTAAGATTACAGTGCTACAAGATAAACTAGGTTTTTCCTAATACCTCACATTATCTAGAGATTATGGAGAGAACACAATGATAGAGTTTTAGAAATATTGTCCTCCAGCTGATGGTGGTTGTTGAGAAAATTAAGAGAAGCCTCCAGGAGAACTACAACTTATCAACTAGTTTGAAGCTAGATTTCATTGCTGGAGATTATGGTGCTAGTTCCAAAATCAAGCTCTCTACCCAATGAGAGAATGCCATATCATTCTCCCCCTCTGGAATGGATCAAAATTAATTTTGACAATGCTGCAAAGGGTAACCTGAGTCCTGTAGGTTGTGGTGGGCTCATAAGAGATTACATGATGAACTATCTTACTATCATCACAATTCCCATTGGGGAGAAAACCAATCATGTGGTAGAGGCTATGGCTCTCGTCCAAACTCTTAAAATTATTAAAAAAGACATGGCTCCAGATGTGTGGATATAAGGCAATTCCATGAATATCTTAAACTGCATCAAAAATATCACTAAGCCATCATGGTCAATTAAGGTGATTATTAAGGAGGCCTGGATTATCATTAACTCCTTTAAGTAAGTCATCATTTCCCACATCTTCTGGGAGGTGAATTGTACGACTGATAAGTTGGCTAACTTTTCTCTGAGGGATAAGGACATTGTGACTTGGCACAATGGCAACAATCTCACCATTGATTTGGAAGCCAAGTTGGCTTTCGACAAGATTCATAGCAAAAGATCAGATTTTGAGTATCTCAAGAAGTTATGATGAAAAGACATCAAATTGTTAAATTGGTTAAAATGATTATGGAAAGCATTTTCTTTCCTGAGACTATTGAGAGTAGACACAAGTTTATTAGTGTGTATTTTAAAGCTATCATCATTGTCTACATTTTCTTGTTGTCTGCTACTGCTATTGATATTTCTTTCTTTGAAAACATGGGTGGTGGGCTTAATCATAGGGAGCCGAAGGATTTTATGAAATGGAAGACTATGATAGAGGTCTGGGAAAAAATCTGAAAGGGTGGCCTCACCATGTATATGGAACATCTGCATGGGTTTAAAGACAGAGCTACGAAGGTGTTTGTTGAGTCTTGGAAAGATGGTGTAGTGACCATTGATGGTTTGACTATGAACATCACTGAAAATCTTATTTCTGAGGTGTCTAGGCTGAGCCTTAAGTGTATTAAATTTTACAGAGATAAGAAATTTTATCAAAAGGTGATTTAGTGATTCCCCAAAATAAAAGTGGAGGTGTAGATTTTGGTGAAAGATTCTAGTGGCTGCTATGATGTTGATGCTTTCAAGGAGATTTGGGTGAAGGTCATGACCACTATAATGGAGTACATCACTCTGGATGGTAGGTATAAACATTCTCACTCTTACCATTTTGTGCTTCTTTGTCACTTTAGACACAAGATTAGGGTTTCGCTACCATTTTTTCTCCTTTAATCTCTCTGCCTTAGTATTATTGACCATAAGAGGAAAGAGAACAAGCCCAATCTACATGAGGGGCTTATTCTCCTCATTGTGGAACATATCAAGTAGAAGGACATTACTAGCCCTATTATCTCCTCGCCTAAAGCCTCTGGCTTAGCTAAGAAACATATAAGGGAGACATTTTGTAATTAGGAGATTTCAACTGGTAAAAAAATAAAATTGGAAAAGGATGTTGGTATGGAGATGGATTCTACTTGAGAAAGTGTTGAGGATTATGCCACCATAGTTAATTCATCTGAGGATGATAGTAAATTCTCTCTCTTGGTATCGACTAGAGCCTCAAGGGATAATGAGAACAAGGAGGAGGAGGCTACTGAAACTATGGATGTTGAGAAAAACCTCATTGTCAATGATAAAAATGAGGATGACAATGAAGAGGAGGATGTGGGTGGTCATCTGGTCTCCATTTTGGTTGATTATGACAGCTCAGAGGAACATGATATTCCTATTTCCCCCAAGTTGGAAGTGGTTATGGAGGTCCATTCAGATAAGTAGGAGGATTCCCTTGGCATTGAGAAGGGAAATGTTCCCTCCTCCTCTCAAAACATCCCCTTGTCAAAACTGTTGAGTTTCAAGGGTGGAATGTGCAACTACTCAAAGAACACGTGGATGAAAAAATTGACCCCCCATTCAGTGTCCTCCAAATAGTGAAGGTAGTGTCTATGTACTCCTTTCACTTGATGAAATGGATTTTTTAGGAAATTAAAATTCTTAATTTGAAATTATGATCTATCTCAGCTAAGGTTGATTCCCTGCAGGAGATTATGGAGACTAATTCAAATGGGTTGGATTGTAATAAGGACAATGATATGGAAATTAAAGTTGATAATTTAGAGAATGCAATGAAGAATCATATGTAGGATAACAACCTATTTATGGACTTAGTCATGGAGTGTATTATGTCTATTAAAGTGGAGTTGGATGCTGGCTCCCCTATCAAGAAACCTGAGGATGAAAATGAGGATGCGGGTGATGAGGGTCCTGGTAAACGCACTTGGTTTGTTAAAAGGAAAAAGATCTAGGATAGGATCCTTGATCCTTTTGACTTCAATGCAGCCATCAAGAATATCTTAGAGGCAAAGAAGGAAGTGGATGCAACTTGCAAGGAGTTTGCCTAGGTTCTCATGGGTCCTGGTGTTGTTCTGTGTTTAGGTTTTCTTGGTTGTTGGTCGATTTTCTAGTTTATGATTTTTTTTCTTTTTTTGTTGGCTCTTGATCTGGTGGACTGGTTCCCAATCCCATTTCTTTGTATTATGCTTAATTATGTTATTTTTTTAACTCAACTTGTACAAAGTTTTGGGTCCCCCGTAAAACCTATTTTTTCCTGCAATCAAAAACATAGTTTAATTTATATTTGTATTTCTATAATTTTAGATTTTAATATTATGTTACCTACACATATAATGTACTTACTTAAAGTTTAACATTTAACAATGTTTTTTACCCCTAGATAGACACACATGATCATGGACCTCAGGAAGAGGTTCCTTAGGGTGAACTGACATAGGATGCCCCACCCCAAGATGACCTAACAGATGGTGCCCCACCCCATGATGACCTAGCATAGGTTTCCCTCCCCAACATGACCCAACACAGAGTGCCCCACATCAGGCGCTTGATTTTCTTGATATGGGGGTGATATTTCATTTTGCTACCTAGGAGATGGGGTTCTTACGAGATTCTATCACTTCCTCTAATGATAGTGTGTATAGGGATATTTCTACCACCATTTTTCATAGTTTAGAGGATCTATCTACATGGACAAGTAGAAAGAATTCATATACCCCATAGATTGTTGATTCTATTTTTTGAGAGTTGACATCTAAGATCTCCAACAATATATGCTTAGCTGAGGTCCAGGAATGGGTCTCAAAGGATATTATCAAAGGAGAGGTTTTCCCTTTATATCAAGAGAAGGAAAGGTTAGAGAATATCAAGTTATGTAGTGTGTGGTTCTTGAGATTGCATGCATGATATACCCATGGTTCCTTGATGCACATGGTCGTTACCCAAATAACGACTAGATTCCATTCTACTTTGCATAACAAGATTATGTTGAGGTCTGTTTAGGTCTCAACATGAACTACCTTAATCTTCTAAGATACTTTGGACAGGGGTGTTGTAGATTTGAAGACCATGATTATTATTATAGGCCTGATCACATTGTGATGAGACACAAATAATTGGTTGGGTAGAGGGCACTTGTAGTGGCACCATCTATGGCTAATACTACTGACAAAGTTGTCATTGCTTCCTAGAGGGAATAAATTGATAGGATTGGACATATTCTAGCTACAGACTCCAGCATTACAATTGATACACCCACTCAATATATTATGACTAGACTGAGTCAACCCTGGGCATCTTCAAAGGCATCATCTAGTAGTGTACCCCTCTTGACAATACATATAGAGATGTTGGTCTCCCTAGACAATGTTATATATGAGCTCTTACTAGACATAAAATTTATCTTGATATGGCACATTATTTATTAGAGGACCTATTCCATGCATATACCTATATTTCTCAGTTGGAGAGGGTCTCTATATAGTCTGTCAGAGACACAATTAGACTCTCTGAAGGCCTTCCATTTCCACCACCCCAAAGCACACCATATGCTCACACATCTCTTAATTCACAACACTATACATCCACTAATCACAGTGCATCTATACATGGAGGGATATGACTTGGTGATATTTGCATCATAGTGGATGCCCTATATGGTTTTGAGGATAAGTTATAGGGATTGAGACAAACCAACACTAACACTATCATAGATTCATATATGGATCTTCTACTTCATCCAGACTCTAAATATACACCACTCCCTTCTCATCTACACACCTCATTACACTTGTCATTAGATAGGATTGGTTCCAGAGATGATGTGCATGATGGTGTTTATATAGATGATGTGATGGTGTGCAATGATGATCCTCTTACTCTTGAGACCTAGGCATAAATTTAATTTTCAATTTATTTTTAGTCAATAAATTGATTACATAGTTTGGTGTACTAATTCTCATGTATATGTATATTCTATATATAATATTTATAGGAACAATTGCAAGAGTGTACTACCTCTAACATGGGATCAGAGAGTATGCATGAGAGATTCTGTAGAGGTGATACCTACTAGTGCTCAGGTAGGTTTTAAATATGTTGGCTTTTAAACTTATTCTTACATGGTGCCAGGTTTACACTATGATTGACAAACTGGTTAGTCTTCACTCCAAAGTATGACAAGGGAAAAAGTGCCAATTGATGAGGATAAAGAAAATCCTCCTTCTGCTTTGAGCTCCACATTCACTTAGGTGGGTATTGCCTCATCTGCACACTCATGAATCTTTCTGAGTTGATGAACAAAAGGCCTGCAGATGCATTACTGTGGAATAGTTCTCAAACCCCTGTAGGTATCCTGTACCCAACGAACCATGACCTCATGCAATAACCTGATCTGCATGCAATGAGTCTGAGAACTAGAAAGAAACCTCCTACTACTACTACCAACAAGAAGGGAAAGGATTTAAATGAATGATTGATGTTGGGCTAAATGGGCTCCCAAAGTACCCCAAGTCTCTCATAGACCCGTGCCTTATCCAATGAGTAGCAGAGTCAAATACCTTACTACAACAGAGCTATGAAACATGAAGACAACACACTCACCCTGACCAGATCACACATTACCAAACCACCTGTGCACCCAGATATGCTATCACCTATCCAAAGAAAAGACCTAGGAATAGGCAATACATTGACCAACATCCACTGGAAGACAAGCATGATGCATCTTTGATACCTCAGCTCATACATATCTGAACACTAACTCTAAACCAATCATCCCTGTGAAGACAACTCCACTTGCAAGCACTTAGGAAATGCAAATAGACAAATCAAACACCCTTGATGTATGATTAATGATTCAAAATTCAAATGGAGACAATCTGGAAGTAGAAAAAATATATTGAAATCTGAGACATAAGACAATCCTGTTACAATTTCATTATATTCCCATAACCAAAAAGGATAGAGGGAAAACCCTTTATGCAAAGAAGAAGGAACATACAATGCAGGAAGAACATTCATGGAACTAGTCCCCACAACTGTGGCAGAAAGGAACCCAAACAAAGACAAAAATTTAACCCTTTATACCAGTAGCTACCTTGGAAACCCATGACAGGTTGCAATAAGCTATGGATAGCTAGGGCATAGCCTATACCCACCAAGCCAATCAAAGATAGCCAAGAAATTTACTGCAGGGGCAGGAAACAAAGGCAACCTAGAGAAAGAGATCTCAAACAGATCTTACAATTATGACAATTAGTACAAAACACCAGGCAGAACCATGAAAACCAATCAAATTGGCCACATACAAACAGCTTGCTGAGCATAAAATAGTCCTTCATACGGCATAAAAGTCTCCATGCAATCAAGTAACAGGCCTCTAAACCACCTTGCAATCACTGGTGCCACCAAACCAATCAAAATCCACCCCAAAAGCATTAAAACTAGGTACCTCCTGCCGCTGCAACTCTCAGGAATTCAAAATTTGAAAAGCAATGGTCACAAGCACTTCGCAGGCTTTAAGTTTCTTAGATTGCTTTGCCCTTAGCCATGCAATCATGCTATCATGAACCTTGCCACCACAAGAATTGAGCCACAAAATACGCTTGGTCGCATGATCACATAACCAGGAAACGGGTTATGTGAACATGCGACAACCGGCTATCCTCTGCCTCGGCCCCATAAACAATCTACCAAGCCTTAGACCTGGGCCCACCTACCATGTGTCACACCACCATTTGCCTAGTCACCACGAACATGGACCCCACATATCTAGCAAACTGGTGACCAAAGAACCTCTGCCAGTTCACGAAATGCTTTGCACCCTTTGCTAAAAATCTAGCAACTCTGCGACCACTGTTTGCCAAGTCGCTAGACAAACTAGAAAACTACCAAATCTTCTTACGAATGCATGGCAAGACCACACTTTATTAGCACTGCCATCTTTTTATCCAGACTACCACAGAAACCACTACATCACCCGCCTCTCTGCATCTCCCAGGCCCACCGATGAAATGCTACCGCACTGCCAGCATGGACCAATCAAAAACTACCACATGCCCACCTGCCAATAGGACCATTGAGCAAACACAAACGGGCCCCAACAACATGTGGCACCCCGTCGCATGATTGCATAGCCTAGAAATGGGCTATGCAAACATGCGACAGCCTACAAACATTAGCCGCCATCATTAACAACACCGCAACCATCACTGCAACCACAAGGGGTACCACAACTACCACCGCACTGCCAAGGACATGTGTCACTTGATTGCATGATCGCATAGCTGAGAGAAAGGCTATGTGATCATATGAAAGCCAATAAGAAGCCACCACATCGCTACATTGGGACCACATAACACCACCATCGCACAACTCCGCAACCGTGAACAAGGACATGTGTCGACCGGTCGCATGATTGCATAGCCAAAGAATGGGCTATGCAATCATGCGATAGCCAACCAAAGGCTGCCACATCACCACATCCGCCAGCAGGCCCAAATTGAACAAACTGTCAGCACCAAATTTGACAGTGGGTGCATGATCACATGGGCATGGAATATTCCATGTGATCATACGCCGATCGTAGATCTTTGATCACTAGCCCCACAATGTCGCACCTGTGCTGTTAGAGAAGTAAACCGCTAAGCAGCCACACAGGACCGAGACCCACATGGCCACATGGCAAGCGGTCACATGACCACATGTCAGAAAAGTTTGACATGCGGCCATGCGATAGCCAATAGGAAAGAAGTTGGACCCACCACATGGTTAGACATGCATAGTTAGGGAAAAACACCATCAATCAGGGCAGAAGTGCGGTGTCGAAAACACACAGGGTTTTCACACAGGAATTTTTGATAGACCAAAAGGTGAACAAGGGAGCCGAAAACAACACAGGTTTATATGCAAGCCAAAGAGGTCGAAAACAATGTGGATTTTTGAAAATATTCTGGGTTTTAACACTGTGGTAAATTTTAAAGTTTGCTTCCTGTGGACCTTGAAACTCAAAAATCTTTCTGGGTTTTGCACATTAAGAGATGCAAATTGGACCAGAGCTTGGTGACAACACAAGGAACATAGGGTAGGGCACAAACCAAGAAAACTTGCAAGGCAATAGGCCATTTGAAAGGATTTTTGCTATGGCAGAAAACTGGCCTCACAAAATATACAAGTTTAAATTCACGTATTAATATATTTCAAATACTTTGTATATAAAAGTACATATATATTTTACAAGCTTTTGTACTAAATTTACAGGGGTATATCATTTCTTAATGTGCAAAGGATGTTGAGGACACTTGGTCAAAGGGTCACTCTATTTGTATGTGACTTGATTAGTCTAGGATACCTTAGGACATTTATTGTGCATCTTTGATTTATGTTCTGGATATTTCACATATGTTTGACATTTATATGTTTTTCACCTATGCATAAATGATTTATGTGTTTATGGTTGACATTTATATTTTATGGTTAGACAGTTACATGATTTAATTTGATTATCATTAGATGGTTAGATGGTTATATGATATGATCTTTGATTACGGTTAGACGACTATATGATTTGATTTTCTTATGGTTAGATGGTTATATGATTTTATTTGATTATGGTTAGATGTTTATATGATTTAATGTTTATTTGAGCTTATTATGGAACAAAATTCAATTAATAGTATTCTTAACTCTTGATCCAATGATGTGGACAAATCATCGAATAGGTCAAATAAAACACGTTCGAAAGATGAAACCGAGTTACTTATAGATGAGTTCTAATAATTAGATCATGATTTGACATTTAATTAAATTAATTTGATTATAATAAATATATTAATTAGAATAATTAATATAATTATTATTTAGTTATTTCATAATTTAATAAATATAATTGCCGGTAAATAAGATAGTTATTATTTGTTAATAATTAATTTATTTATCCTCTTTGACATTATATAATAATAATTGTATTAATTATTGGATACTAATAATTGATATAATCATTAATTAAATCTTAACGACTCATTGTAGTATTGTTTTCAAAACTCCTTTAGAACTTTTGTTCTAATTAACTGTGAACCCGCAACATAAACTTGGACTTATTATCCCTTTAAAAAAAAATTAGGGTGTTTTTAGACTTAGTTTTTATGGGCATGACATAGTCCTCCAACACATCTACTATTTTGAAAATCATCACAAGTCCATTTGTTGGAGGAAATCTCATAGTACACATGTTTGGAGGCTAGGTCTAAAGGAAACAAGAGAATTTGAAGAGTCACGAGTCTTAAGATTGTACTTAATATAGCCAAGCTTCATTCAATGGTACATTCAAACATGAAACAAACCATTCTTAAAGAAGATTAAACTAGTAAACCAAAGGCTATACTGATTATAAGTAAACCAGTAAACCAAAGGACATGCTTTTACTACTAAGTCTTTGTTTGTTGGGTATACCAGGATTATAAGTACTTGACATATATCACAAATGTTTCTAATTAAGGTTGGTGGGATGATTATGCCTATCCTGAAAAAAGATTGTCAAATCATTATGCTTTCAAATCAATTACCTATCAACGTATCTCTTGCAAGGGAGAGAAGCCAAACACATAAAGAACATGCACATAAACACAACAACTAAAAAACTTAAATGGAATACACCAAGAAGTACCAAATGACAAATGCTCAATTGTTGTAATGGAAAAGCAATATCAAAACTGTCCATTTCTAGAACTTGATTTTTCTATAGTCCTAATGATTTTTCTTATTTCTTGTCTGTGCTTGGTGGCATGATTTTGAACATTGTTGACATACTTAAATGGAATACACAATACCAAATGATGAATGCTCAATTGTTGTAATGGAAAAGCATCAGAACCGTCCATTTCTAAAATTTGATTTTGTATAGTATTAATTATTTTTCTATAGTTCTAATGATTTTGAAAATTGTTGACAAAGAGTGTTTCTTTTTTTATTATACTATAAATGATTTTTCTATAGTCGTAATAATTTTTCTTACTTCTTGTCTTTTGTCCCTTTTTTATTTCCTATGTCTGTGCTTCGTGACAAGATTTTGTCACCTTCTTTTGATGGTATATTTCATTCAGTCTATGTGGAATACTATTTTGTTCACTATTTTATTTCAACTTCATATTTCTTTCATTTTTCATATACACAGAGACTACACATGCTGAGAAAAAAAATGAGCTATTTGATTTAGGTTTACTTTTCATTATTGTAAAAGGTTAATATTTTTTATGGTACTCCTTGGTGTATTCCATATAAAAATAATAAATGTAGTAGTGATGGTGTGGTGCATTATTGATATATAGGCTCGATGACTCTTGTCAATGTGCCAAACTATCAATGTGGTGGTGCGCAGTGTGTGTTGAAGACTTCATGAACACCAAACAACCTTGGATGACAATTTTGGTGCTGCCCAAATAGAAAAAATGTTGCTAATGTGTATATATTTAATGTTTCTAATGTAAATACTATTCATTATAATATAAGAACTAATGTAGACTGGGCATCAGAGGGAAATAATGGCTGTGGAAACTTTAGTTGGGTCAATGACAACTCATCTGCATCTATCCGCTCATCTCCACTTAACCGCGATGAAGGATTTGAGTACAAAACATGTCAAGCTAGGGAAAATTCCAAAATTATATTTTTATGATGCCTTCTCTGTATTGTAATTGCATATCTTTGTTGTGACCATATGTAGAGATGAACTTAGGAATTAGTTAGTTTAGTATTTTCATATTCTAACTAATATTTTAATATGGATATGATGTAACTTCTCTTTGCCTCAAGTGCGCATATATATGGTTTACATCTTTTTTTAGAATAATTCTTCATGTTTATGGCTTAGGTGAGCCCCAATCTGCTCAGTGAAAACTTTAGTGGTGATTATTCACCAATTGGTGAATGTCACGTGTTGTCGACCTCCGATTTGGTGAATATATTGGCCACCTGGGAATGATCATATCACCCTGCATTTATGAAAATTGGGTCCAATGCCCAGGCTCATCGCCAATTGGTTTATAATAATTGGGTCCAATGGCTGGGATCATCGCAAATGGCATATAATTTTTGGGCATAATATTTTTTTAACATTCACCTATAATTTCAAAGCGGCCCCAAATGGACAGTCTATATTCGCCAATAGTTATATGTATTTTTTTAGGCAGACCCAACTTCACCAGCCATTTTACGGATGTGTGTCTCAAACTAATGCAGGAGCATCCTGGGTGTAAGGGCAATCTTGCATCACCCAAAAATATTTCTATTTTTTTGTATTCAATAAGGGCTATCTTGTGCAGAGTTGCTATTTATGGAAACTTGCTATTTTTAGTAAGTGGGTCTTACGATCTCAGAATGTCTGATTTTACATATGGAGGTTCATCTCAGTCATATCAGCCTACCAGTAAAGTTTCATGGCTAGATTAGGTCTAGTTTTGAAGATATTGAAGATTTTTGGTATTGGCAGTAGGGTACAGAAACTTTGAACTTAGTTTTGAAGCCTTTAGAGGCCCTGAATAAGGTCAAAAAATTAGGTCACGGGCACTTTGCGCAGGTCAAGCTTGTACAACTCTTTGTGGCATTTCCAAAATGGGGTTATAGTAGTCAATCAGGTCA
This sequence comes from Chamaecyparis obtusa, assembly GCA_027943335.1. Lineage (NCBI taxonomy): Eukaryota > Viridiplantae > Streptophyta > Pinopsida > Cupressales > Cupressaceae > Chamaecyparis > Chamaecyparis obtusa. Next base: position 40,451 of record BSBK01013816.1, on the reverse strand, counting down.
ACTGGTGATGACTTATGGTCTCCAGAAGTCGGGCCACCTGAAATGGTAGAAAATAATTTTCCTTCAAAATTTCTGTTCAGGTTTCAAAAGTTATTTTGAGCCGACTTTGATGTAATAAATTGAAAAATAAAATAATTCTAAGTTGGGTCGGCCCTTAGGGCTAAATTTTTGGAACCTTCTCGGGTGGTGAAAATTGCCTATATAAAGAAGACCCGTAGTGTTGTCTAGGGCAGTTCTGGGTGGTAGATCTAGGTATTGATTCGAGGCTTTGTCCTATAGAATATTGTAAGGGAATGCCCATGTGGCTTTGCATATTGTAATTCTGAAAGTTTTTAATTCCACATTTGTCGAGATAATAAGAAGTCAATTTTCTGTTCTTGCATATTATTGTTGTTGTTTCTCTACTTTTGTTATGTGTTTGTGGTATTAAGGGGAGCACCCTTCATCAAGTGGTATCAGAGCAGAAGTTCTTGAGTGTGTAAATAGATCACCGACTGTGAGGTAGTTTGCACCAGGACCATGGTTAGGGTTTCAGTGTGCATTGTTAAAATGCCTCCACGAAGAGAACGTGGTGGAAGAGCTAGTGCTGTGACACCTGAGGTTAGAGAGCTGCAGAGACAAGTGCGAGCATTGCAAGAAGAGATTCACAGAGGAATGAATCTTAATGTCAGAGACAAAAGCGAGGATGAAGCCGAAGAAGAATATCAAGAAGGAGAAGCCGAAATTGTGAACAAGGAGGAAGAAAGACTTTTTTGGGCCATTTCCAAGATTGGGAAAAGACCTAAGATTGAGGTTCCTACATTTTCTAGAAATCTTAACCCAGAGGAATTGATTGACTGGATCAATGAATTTGAGGAATATTTTGAGTATAAAGATGTTGAGGATCCTGATAGGGTCAAATTTGCGAAGGCCAAACTGAAAGGTCATGCAAAGATCTAGTGGCAAGAGATCCAATGGGAGTGAAATAGAAGAGGGAAAGATAAAATCATGAGATGGGATCAGATGGTGGATAAATTGAAGTGACAGTTCATTCCTGTTGATTATGAGCTTGACCTACTAAAGAAAATGCAAAGTTTGAAGTAAGCAGGAAGATCTGTTTAGGAGTATACAGAGGAGTTCTATTGACTCCTCATTAGAATAGGCTATGCAGAAGCTGATAAGGAGAAAGTTGCCCGATACCTTAATGGGTTAAGGCCAAGCATTCAGGAGGAGTTGAATCTGGTTCGAATGAACAGTATTGAGGAGGCATACTAGTTTTCCCTAAAAGTAGAGGAAAAGCTGAACAAGAAGTTTGGGAGTAGACAAAATAGAAGAGGTCATGGTGGAAGATTTGGTGGACGGTCATATGGTGGCCGAAATGAAGATCCAAAAAAGAAGGATGAGGCCAGTAGCAGCTAGAATTAGAGAGGAAACAATTCCAATCATTTCCAAGATCAAAATAATAGAGATTAGAGAGGAAGAGAAAGAGGACAAGGTTTAGGAAGAGTAGGCTTCCGTGGAACATGTTTTCACTATGGAGAAGAAGGTCATAGGGCATTTGAATGTCCTCAATGCCAAGGAAGGATAGATAGGAGGAATGAAGGTCAAGCTAGAGTTGCACATGTAGATGAAGATGCCAGATCATCAAATTCTGAAGATGTTGAAAGAGGAGAAATGCTAATTAACAGAAGATTCTTGCTGAGTGGTGAGAATGAACCTGAACAAAGGAGGAGCCTATTTCGTACTAGATGCAAGTGTGAGGGTAAATGTTGTGATGTGATTATCGATAGTGGAAGTACTGACAATTTGGTGTCAGAAGAGATGGTGTCAAAGTTGAAGCTCAAGAGATAGAAACACCCACATCCATATCAGATTGCTTGGGTACAGGATGACCACAAGGTCATGGTCAGTGAACAGTGCCTGGTAAAGTTCAAGATCAGCGGGTACCAAGATGAGGTACTATGTGATATCATCTCTATGGATGCATATCATATGTTGCTAGGTAGACCATGGCAGTTTGATAGATGTGTTGTACACAATGGTCATGCGAATACCTATTCCTTGACAAAGGATGGAGTGCAACATAAGCTAAAGCCATTGAAGGAGATTGAAGAAAAGGTATGTGGTAATGGAAGAATAGCATTTGTTGATGGAAGAAAATTCCTAGATGGTATGAGGCATGAGCATGTGTGTTTTTTTCTAATTCCAAAAGCTAGTAAAGAAGAAGTAGATGATGTACCTATAGAGGTTGCAGATTTGTTGAATGAGTTTCAGGATATTGTATCTGATAATGTACCTGATGGATTACCACCGGTAAGGAAGATCAGTCATCAGATGGATTTGATTCCAGGAGCTAGTTTTCCAAACAAGGCAGCACACAGAATGACACCAGTAGAAAGTGAGGAATTGAACAGACAAGTACATGAGTTGTTGCAGAAAGGATTGATTCATGAGAGTATGAGTCCCTATGCTGTACTAGCAGTATTAGCACTAAAGAAGAATGGAGAGTGGAGGATGTGTATAGATTTTAGAGCAATAAACAAGATCACAATCTAGTATAGGTTTCCATTGCCACAAATGGATGATCTTATGGATTGTTTGAGTGGAGCTGTGTATTTCTCAAAGATAGATCTAAAGAGTGGATATCTCCAGATTCGGATCAGAGAAGGAGATGAATGGAAGACTTCCTTCAAGACAAAGGAAGGATTGTATGAGTGGTTGGTCATGCCTTTTGGGCTAACCAATGCACCAAGCACTTTCATGCGGCTCATGAATGAGGTTCTGAAAGAATTTCTGGGTAAGTTTGTCATTGTTTACCTAGATTATATTTTGATCTTTAGCAAGACATTGGAGGAACATATGATGCATATTCATATGGTGTTTGAGAAGCTAAGAGATGAGAAATTGTTGATTAATTTGAAGAAGTGTAGTTTTGTGAAGAAAGAGTTAGTGTATTTGGGATTTGTAGTTTCAACAGAAGGTCTAAAAATGGACCCAGAGAAGGTACAGGCTATCCTTGAATGGCCTACTCCAAGGAGTGCTATTGAGGTAAGATTTTTTCATGGTTTGGCTAGTTTCTACAGAAAGTTTATCAAAACTTTTAGCAGTATTTGTGGACCCTTGACTGAGACAATGAGAGGGGATAGAAAAGAGTTTAAGTGGACTAATGGGGTAGAAAAGAGTTTTCAATTGTTGAAACAAAAAGTTACAGAACAACCTATTTTAGCACTTCCAAATTTTAATAAGGTGTTTCAAGTAGATTGTGATGCTAGTGGTACTACAATAGGAGCTGTTATGAGCCAAGAAGGTAAACTTGTTGCGTATTTCAGTGAGAAGTTAAATGATGCCAAGAGAAAATATTCTATCTATGTTCAAGAATTTTATGCTATAGTTCAGGCATTAAAGAAGTGGAGACATTATCTTCTTCCTAAGGAGTTTGTTTTATATACTAATCATCAAGCTTTGCAATATTTGAATAGTCAAGGAAAGTTGAATTAGAGGCATTTGAAATGGGTTGAGTTTTTGCAGAGTTATACATTTGTTTTGAAACACAAGAGTGGAAAGTCTAATAGGGTTGTGGATGCTCTTAGCAGAAGGCAACTATTTCTGACAAAGATGCAGATTGAAGTGGTTGGGTTCAAGGAACTCAAGAATTTGTATCTAGAGGATCCTAATTTTGGTGGAGCTTGGAAAGCTTGTACAAAACCTGTTACTCTAGATAGGATGAAATGGCTGGATTTTATCATCCAAGATGATATGCTATTCAGAGGGAGTCAGTTGTGCATTCCAAGAAGTTCTATGAGGGAGAATCTCATCAAAGAGAAGCATAGTGGAGGATTGGCTGGACATTTTGGTCATGATAAAACCCTTGCTTTGGTTGGTGAGAATTATTATTGGCCACAATTGCAGCAAGATGTGAAGAAGTTTGTACAGAGTTGCAGAGTATGTCAGATGGTGAAAGGACTGAAGTAGAATATAGGGTTGTATCAGTCGTTACCTGTATGAGAGAAGCCTTGGGAGGATATCAGTATGGACTTTGTTCTTGGTTTACCGAAGACACAGTGGGGACATGATTCAATTTTTGTAGTAGTTGACAGATTTTCAAAGATGGCACATTTCATTCCCTGCAAGAAGACTAATGATGATGTTCATATAGCAGAATTGTTTTTCAGAGAAGTAGTGAGACTACATGGTTTGCCAAAGACCATAGTTTCAGATCGAGATACTAAGTTTGTTGGATATTTCTGGTGGACATTGTGGAAGAAGTTGAAGATAGATTTGAAGTTCAGTTCATCACATCATCCACAGACTGATGGATAGACAGAGGTGGTGAATAGAAGTTTGGGAAATTTGCTGAGATGTTTGGTTGGAGATAAGCCAACAAGATGGGATTTGATTTTACCATAGGAAGAATTTGCATACAATAATTCTGTCAATAGGAGCACTGGTAAATCACCATTCCAGATTGTATATGGAAGTAGTCCAAGAAATGCATCTGAATTGAGAAAGATAGATAAAGGAGAAATAAGTAGTATTGAAGCTGAGGATTTTGCAGAACATTTGAAGAACATCCATGAGGAGGTGAGGAAGCATATTACCAAGATGAATTCATAGTACAAGGCTAAGGAAAATGAGAAAAGGAGGGATAAGGAATTTCAGGTTGGAGATGAAGTCATGGTTCATTTGCAGAAGGACCGGTTTCCTGTTGGTACATATAACAAGCTAAAAATGAAGAAGTTTGGACTGTGTAAGATACTGAAGAAGCATGATTCAAGAAATGCATATGAGGTAGAATTGCCTAGTGAGCTGAATATTTCACCAGTGTTTAACATTTCAAATTTGACAAAGTATCATGAAGGAAGTATTGAAGATGAGATCACATCGGCACAGTAGAGTATTCTAGCAACCAGTTCAGATATCAAGGAGATTGAAGACATACTAGATAGTCATGTTGGTAGAAGCACAAGGAATGGGACATATGAAGAGTATTTGGTCAAATGGAAAGGATGACCTGTTGAAGATTCATCATGGCTAACAAAGGAGGAGATTAACCATCTTAGTTTTCCTCTACACACCTGAATCATGATAGGGTCACTTCTCAAATTACCCTGGGTGTCTGATGCAAGAGCATCCTGGGTGTAAGGGCAATCTTGCATCACCCAAAAATATTTCTATTTTTTTGTATTCAATAAGGGCTATCTTGTGCAGAGTTTCTATTTATGGAAACTTTCTATTTTTAGTAAGTTGGTCTTACGATCTCAGAATGTCTAATTTTACATATGGAGGTTCATCTCAGTCATATCAGCCTACCAGTAAAGTTTCATGGCTAGATCAGGTCTAGTTTTGAAGATATTGAAGATTTTCGGTATTGGCAGTAGGGTACAGAAACTTCAAACTTAGTTTTGAAGGCTTTATAGGCCTTGGATGAGGTCAAAAAATTGGGTGACGAGCGCTTTGTGTGGGTCAAGCTTGTAGAGTGCTTCATGGCATTTCTGAAATGGGGTTATAATAGTCAATCGGGTCAATTGGTGATGACTTATGGTCTCTGAAAGTCGGGCCACCTGAAATGGTGGAAAATAATTTTCTTTCAAAATTAATGTTCGGGTTTCAAAAGTTATTTTGAGCTGACTTTGATGTAATAAATTGAAAAATAAAATAATTCTAAGTTGGGTGGGCCCTTAGGGCTAAATTTTTGGAACCTTCTCAGGTGGTGGAAATTGCCTATATAAAGAAGGCCCGTAGTGTTGTCTAGGGCAGTTCTGGGTGGTAGATCTGGGTATTGATTTGAGCCTTTGTCCTATAGAATATTGTAAGGGAATGCCCATGTGGCTTTGCATATTGTAATTCTGAAAGTTTGTAATTCCACATTTGTGGAGATAATAAGAAGCCAATTTTCTGTTCTTGCATATTTTTGTTGTTGTTTCTCTATTTTTGTTATGTGTTTGTGGTATTAAGGGGAGCACCCTTCATCACAAACTGATTGATTTTTGCCAACTTTATTAATATTACCATGGTATTGGATGACCCATAATCATCTAAGATATAACATAAGACATGTTATAATTATGCCGACTTCACCAAATATTTGGACACCGACCTAATACCTCCCAGCCAATTAACCAATAAAGATTAGTATAAATACATTCATACATCAATGTTATTGTACACAACTTGGATCAGTTCAATTTGATCGATAGCGAAGTTCAGACTATTGAGTCTTGATTGCTTTGGCGAGTCACGACCGTGATTGAATTTGAGGAAAAGGTAAGTGATTATTATTCTACGACTATGTAAACATTGTATATTATAGTTCTATTGTCATTTGTCACTTCTTCAATAAGTAAACATTTTTTTAACATTTTTTTTTCACTGGTAGGCTGGTAGCCTTTATTTCATTGAAGAATCAAGATGTCAAACAAGAATAAGGGTAAGACTCCCACATATGGGGAAAGCCAAGAGAGGCCAACAAAACATAGAACCTTATCATCATACTTTTTTCATGGTGTTGGAAATGTTTTTGGCCAAAATCGGGAAGCTACTTCATCACAAGAAGATTTTCAAGATTCACAACCTCAGGCTGAACCTACGTGACATATTGAAGAAGTCAGTGAACCTAATATCTCAGATCACGATGAACTTGAAGAAGATTTTTAGTTAAATACCCAGAGTAGCCATAATGATATAATCAACTTGGATGAGACTAAGAATGTCAAAGAAGATGATGGTGCAGGGAAGAAAAGAAAATACAAATCAAAGAATGATAGAATATGGGATCTGTCGAGGAATTTTCAAATAGAACGGGTGTCAAAGTATCCATTCATTGAACCAGTGGATAATCCAATTGAACGGGAGCCTTTAGTAGAATGCAGATGTAAGATTTGCAGCAAGATAAATAACAAGGAAAAGAGGTTACAGCAAGATAAATAACAAGAAAAAGAGGTTGCAGCTACAAATTGACACCATAGAGAAGCATATGGGTAAAGTTTATGAAAAGAAAACCATAGATGGAGTTCAAAAATCAATGATAAGATGGAAAACAAAGGAGGAATCTTAGCATCTTAGGAATGCAGAATTATTTGAATTTCAGCATAATATAAAGACAAAGCCTGGTGAAGTTAAAGGCTCTATTGAAGCTTGCTTTGGAAAATCATTGGAAGTAGAACTAATGGGAAAAGTTGTTCAGTTAGGTGTTGTGTTTAATATTTTGAGCAGAGGGAATCCTATGATAGACTACCCATCATTGAGTGATTTATTACACTTTTTGAAAGTTCGTAACTATCCTAACAGTCACTGGTCAGTAAACAGTGGATGGGAATGGGCAAGTTGTCTTGTTGAGATTGAAAAAGAGGATCTGAAGGAAAAAATTAAAGAGTCAAATTTTATTGCATTGTCTTTAGACAAAGTCACAGCAGTAGACAATTTACTTCCTGGGTATGCATGCATGTTTATACTATATAGAATTTTGTTCACCAACCTCATCTACTAACTATTGCAAAAATGAGGGATAATGTGATAGCGGAAAATTTATTTGAACTAGTAAAGAGATCTCTAATTGAATATGGAGGTATAAATGACATGACCATTGCCAAAAAGTTGGTGTGTGTTGGAGCAGATGGAGCTTCAGTAATGCAAGGCCACAAGGGTGGTCTTTGCACAAAGATACAATCTTCTTGTGCATTCTACATTACTCCCATTCACTACATGGCCCACAGAATGAATCTATCTTTTGGAGTTGTCAGCAAGCAATGCTCCAGTCCAAAAAATTGAAGCTTTAATCAAAGAGCTCTACCAATACTTCTGTCGAAGTTTGAAATGATTTAGGGAATTTCAACACTTTTCCAAATGAATAACTGACAAGAACAAGATTCTTAAGGATAATGATACCAAATGGATCTCTTTGGATGGACCAGCACATCAAGTTTTTTCACAATATCGATCGTTTCTTGGTCTAATGAACTCAAGTTGTGACGAAGCCAGGCAACTGAAATTTCCTACGCTACTGGAAATGTTAACTAATGTAGAGATACTGTTAACATTAGCAAGTATTCTCCCCATGCTTGAGGAAATGAGAAATTTAATGAAAAAGGCCCAGCAAAGAGCTATGTATATTGCAGAATATGCTTCGCTATGTAAATTGACATGCATGGCGCTCGATAGTCTCTATCAATTATGTGAAGATGATGTAAAATTTTCCAACTGGATGAAAGTCACAGATTTGGACAATCCTGATAAATTTTTAAAAATAGGTTGAAATGGGGAGATATGTGTAGAAGTTCATGGAGTTGAGATACCAATGCACTACTTTGCCAGGACCGAGTCTGAGGAACCTGGAAAGAACACTAGGACTCAGCGAGTATCAAGTATTAAAAGAGAAGACTTTACCAAGATCATTAAGTCTATAACAGCTTCTATGAAGCACATTGCCTATGATCTTTCCTCACAGATTAGAGAAAGATTCACTCTAGTCAAACTACTTGAATCCATGGCTATTGTGTTTCCTCGATATTGGAGTATGAACAATCCAAAAGATTTTAAAACTAGGGTACTAACTTTGATAGATCATTTCTACAAAACCAAAGAGTTAAATGGAGTAACTCTAAATGGAATTTTAGATGGAAATCATTTGAAAGAGCAATCAGGTCATTTTTCAATAACAATGAGGGAACAATATAATATTATGTAGAACCCTCGTGAAGATGGATCGGTATCAAGGCTTTGGAAAAATCTAGCTTAGAGCGAATTGTTGACTGATTCAATATTAGAATATTTCAAGCTTGCTGATTTATGTCTAACCATGATATTGGGTTTGGTGGAGGATGAGATAATTTTTAGTGCTTTGGGATTCCTAAAGTCAAAGCTAAGAAACAAACTAGACAAGAATCGAGAAAATTGCTTGAGGGTCTATACATCCAGGTATGAAGTCAATACTTTTCCTTACGAAAGGACACTAAAATTGTGGAGGAAGAAATGTTAGAGAAGAGGGATGGGAGACATTTCAAACCAAAGTGGGACTGGGAGTGGGAATGCCAGAGATAATGATGTCATTGACTCATGTACTATTGGTACTAGTACTGCTAGTGGTGAACATCAGTTAAGTGGTGGTATGCAGAGTGAAGAAAACATATCGAAGAACCAATGAATCTATGAAGTTGATGGCACTGACTCCGATGATCTCAATGATGATACGATGTGGCAGCTTGAAGTTGTGCCATTGTAGAAGTAGCAGTTCCTAGCCTCCTAGGTATTTATTAATCTTTTTCCTAAAGTCTACTGTCAATTTTTGTATCTCATCATCAATCATGCATAATAGCATATTCCAATGTCAAAAACATGAATGTGGTTGATAATGTCATCAAGATTCAATTCCACAATTAATAATGGTTTTCATTTTCATTATTCAGCTCATATGGTACAATTCTTATAGATTTTTCATTATTTGTTTTGACAACATAGCAATTCATATGTTAGAGTTCTTAGAGTTAGAAATACTAATTATCATTAATTTAATTACAAATATGATACAATGTAACAATTCATTCATTAATACTAGTAAGAACACAACTCTGTGATTCTGTTTACAAAACTCAATGACTCAATACCCATTGGCAATTTGGCACATTGCCCAATTTCAATTTCATTACCCTAAGCCAATGACCCTGAATTCCCTTTTATAGAAACAAGGGAGAAACAACAACTTTAGGTCAATTTTCCTAATGTGAAATGGGAAGTCTCAAAATCTAAATCAGTAAGACAACTACAAGTCTACAACATCTCTACAACTTTAGTTGTACATGTCTGCATTTGACAGGCCGGTTTAGTAAATTAGCATTGGCAATAGCATCTGCAAGACTGTAGTATTCATCCTATTCAAAAAAAGTTCAAACTTGTTACTTTAAACTCAATTCTAGACTCTAGTATTTAGGATAATATCAAAGATATATACTAAATATATAGATATGATTGAAACTAAAAATACTTTCACATACTATGATTGATGAGATCAAGATGATGATGTCAGTTTCTTTAGTATGCTCCATTCTTCGTTGGTTGGAATGGCAAAATTTGTCATGTAATTTTACATGACCTACAACCTCATCATCCATCCATACGTGGAAGAGTGAGTTGAAAGAAATGTTCCTTCCATTACTACATTCAAATTTGTGAGTGTTTTGATACACTTTGCAATGCCTTCATACGTTCTATCTTGAGGAAGGTTGCCTAAATCAGATGTCACTATGTCCCCCAACTTTTTTTTGTAAGCTTCTCTTCCAATGAAACTCGTTGATGAGTAATCAAGACCAGGACTTGACAAACCAAGAGATATCAATTTGCTTGTTTTACTATTCATCTTGGCAAGCTTCGGCCCGAATAAGGAAACATTTTCTTATGCTTCTGTTAGTTTCTGAAATTTTTTAAAGACAAATTTTGCCTTTATTGTTGTAGCAATGTAGTCCTGAATTCCCTTGCTTACCAAATGCCTATCACTGCTTCTGTTCATTTCTTGCATAATCTACTTTACAGTTTTCTTTCTCTGACAAAAACTTTTGTTCTTCTCATTGTGCTCTCTGCGCTTCCCAAAAACATTTGTAAGAGTTTCATTTAGCTCAAACCAATCACACAACCTATCAGAAGACATCTTTATTAGGCCCTAGAAGAATTTTTTTATTTTTTTGACTGTATTATTTACATGGTCATTCAAGCTATTTTCATAATTTTTAATTGTATTATTTGCCTTCTTTAGGTCTTCTCTCATTTCTAAGAACTTATGTTCACTATCTTTTCTTATTTTCACTGCTTTCTCTTCCCACTCTTTTGCTTTCTCTTCCCACTATTTTGTTTTTACCCTCTCATTCTCCAATTTTTTCTTTAAGTTATTGGTTTCCTTTCCCGCACTCTCCAAGTTTTTGTAAAAACTTAATGAAGAGGCTTTTTCATTCTCAAGTTTTTGTTCGCTCTGTTCCAATTTTTCCCTCAAAGATTTTAGTTCTGTGTCAATATGTTCTTGTTTTCCAACTCCAATTGCTTCTATAGAGGATGAATTTTTTATCCTTCTCTCTAATTCTTAGCACCTATTTTCTGCTACTTTCTCAATTGCCTTTACATTTGCCAGGTCTGCCTTTAACTTATCTATTGTGCCTTGAAGCTTTCCTTTCTCTCTCTCCAACTTCATCAGTGAATTGTAGACCACTTGGTTGGTCATTTTTGACACATTTATCTTGTCCACATTTTTAATTTTGGATAAATCCATTTGGAGGGTACTAACTTGAAATTGAGATAGATCTAACTGACTCTTTGGTGGATTTTTATCTCTAGCTGGGGGCATAACAACCATGAATTCCATCATATCTTTATTTGGGTCATATGTGGGAAATAGCCTATTTTTTGCAGGTTCTGCCTCACGAGCAACATCAACTGCTTCCATCTTCATTGTCTTACTATGTTGTCTATTCCTATTTTTTTTTATTTTTCATAGTTAGTTACAAAATCTTTGTAATGAAAATTAGGGTTTTGTGACACAATTGAAATGTTTGAATGGTGAAATAGCACTTGCACTAATGTAGGAGCTTCCAACTATGTTGCTTGTGGTGCTACTAATTACACCATGAGGACTAGCAACACCTTGACCCATTACAAGTGGAGTTTTTGGACTATTCTGAATCTGAGGGTTTTGTCCTGAAGGTTGGGCAATTGTTGGAGTCCTAGTCACCATTTGCATTATTGTACCAATACATGTCAAAACCTTTTTCTTCTGTACACTACCTTGATCTCTGGGAACAATTGTTTTTGTGTCTGTCTATAATGTCCTTTTCAAACCACTACTTGTAGTTGTACCCATGATATCCATAGCTATGGGAGTGGTAATTGATTTAGGAAATGGAATTGACTAAGTTGATGATTTTGATGATTGAACTCCAAGCCCAAGGTCTGGTTTCTCACCATGTTTTGGTGGATTTGTTGGGTCAGGTAAAGACCAAACCCCTTGGCCAGTAGGACCCAAACCACCAAAACCTTGGTAGCCCATTTTTTCTATAATATCTGCCCCTTTGGTATATTCATCTTTTTTGGAGGCATCAACTCCTCTACTAATTGAATATACTATACTGGATGTGGGATTCATGCTGGATGTGGGATTCACAGAATCCTGGTCAACATCATCTGGATATGCTTCAGCTAGATGCTCCTTATTCCATAATTCAATAAAATTTGTATTCTCTTCCACGTCATAAAGATTTGCAGAGGTCTTTGGCTCACCAAGATTCTTCCTCATTTCCCAAAAATCAAAAATTTTGGTTGAAGTCCAATTATCATCAATACATTCATTCATTAGATATTTTGGAATATAATTTTTAGATGGTTGAGCAGTTTTCTGGTAGAAATTGGATGATGTCATACTCATGGCCTGCACTTTTCATTTATGTTTGTGCAATGCCATAATTTGTGATGACAATTGTTGTATTGACATATTATTTTCAGCAGCATATTTCTCCATCTCTTTTTTGACCTCCTCCCAGGAATCCATGTTCTTAAATTTTTCAATTAATGGCATACTTTCATGTTGACATTTTCTTGTAGAGTTCCCATTCTCTCTAAGCTTTATTCCAATTATGTTGAGTGGATCATACTACCAATGACTATCAACATCAAAGAAAAAAATTGTAAAAAAGGCTTCTGCCACTTTGAATCCTCTTCTCTCAAATGTGAACCCTCCAAATGAGAAAGGCAAGGAAGAAAATATCATTTTCTTTTGCTCACCACTAAAGAGTACATCTGTGCTCTCCATCTGCTATACATATTCCAATGCAAATACCCTCTTTGTGACATGTATTGGAAGTTTGTAGGGTTCTACTACTAAACTGTAAAACCTTAACACTATGTACTCTTCCATGAAGTACCAGTCAGCCAATTGCATTTTAATTCCAAGTTGAACTAAATCTCTATAAGTAGCAGGTAATCTAGGCATTAGAGTGCTTGTAATTTTATCATACATTGGTGCCAAAAATAAGTCTACAAAATTGTTGTAGTTCTTTCTGTTATCAATCATCCTTATCTGAGGTGTCAAATCATATATTAGATTTTGGCCCCGACTGCAAAGCTTGTTTGTCTGAAATATTGCATGATGCTTTGCTAAGAGAAGATATCACAAGTAGGTTGTGAATCTAAATGTCTTTTGTGAACCTATTTTAATCATTAGTAATTGTTCTTGCATGCAACAAACAATGTGCTCAATAAAAAAATATTTTACTAGTTCTTTTTCAAAATGAATATGAAAAATCATTTCAAGAATGCTGGCACCCACTTCTTTGTTACTATCTAATCCCAATCAAAATGCTAGTAAGGAAATAATATCCTGAACCCATGGCACAAAAATTTCATAATTATAAGGAGGCCTATGATCTGGACTCAAGCTTGAACTATTTGTAATTGTTATTCCTCTGATATAAGAATCTCTCTATGTTGCATCTATTTTTTCATAATCCTCTACCAACTTTCTCAGGTCAATTTGCATGTTTGAGTTTTGTTGTTCAAACCCTAGGTTCAATAGACTAGAAAATTCACTCTCGGTTATGGACAAAATTTCCTCCTGAGTATTTTTATTCACAATTGCTATTTTATTTTCATCATAATTTTCAGCGCAGACAATGACAATTTTTGGGCAAGGGAATACTTGACGTAACGCCATCCCTGCCAACCCAGCATTCCATGGTGCAATTTTATTTGCCGTTGCATTTACCTTTGGGTTAAATGAAGAAAATTTTGAACAAATATTTGGATCGTTCCACTTGTTTTCAATTGCAAATATAATTTCCATTATTCCCTTATTTCCATGAATAACAAGATCATAAATATCATGGAATACATCCGTGAAACCTGGTGTTTTAAGCAGATTGTGGAATTCTATTATCTTACTTATCTTTTTACTCATAGTCTTATTCTTGATAATTGTTTTTCCCATCATGGTAAGCTGGTAAGTGGTAACCTAAATCAGTATCACTATTTAATCGTAGGAAAATTCAAATATTTATACACATCTACAGCCTACAAGCCTACAATTTATAGGCCCATAGGGGTGATTCAAGAATCAAAATTAAACCCTAACAAGTAACAGGATAATTTTTTTCTATAATATAAATAGTAAAGTTGTAAATCAAGAGATTTGAAAAATTTAAAATGCGAGACCTACGTGTTCAAGATTTTAGTAGTTACCTGTTACCCTTAGCTTCAATTTTTGTAGACTTTGACTGGGAATAGGTTAGAGATCTTCAACTGAGAGACTTTGTTGCACTTTCTTTCCTCAACATAGAAATTTAGAATCCATAAACCCTTTCTAAATCTGTAGACTACTGGAAAGTGAAACTTAAAGCACCAAACTTGTACAATCTAGAGCCATCACCACTCATCTAATGGCTGACTCACTTGATGACTACGAGTCAGACATGTCACATCATCATCAAATGGCATTGTTGGTCAGACCATGTGAGACTGCGAGTGGAACGTCTTACGTGTTTAGTGACACGTGTCATGATTTTGTATCGGGTTTGAAAACATGGCGTTTCTTTTCCCTTTCATCCCAAAATACAACTTCGGTCGTTGATCTACAATAATCCAATGGTCATAATGGCATTGTTTTCCTATGGTACTGGTGACCTCAGGCCCCTGTGGCCATGGGTCCCACTAACTCACCTAGTCACCACTCACCTGATGGCCAAGTCAGACATGTCACGTCATTATCAAATGGCATTGTTGGTAGGACCATGTGAGACTGCGAGTGGAATGTAAGACTCTTACGTGTTTAGTGACACATGTCATGATTCTGGAATGGGTTTCAAAAGATGGGGTTGCTTTTTCCCTTTCATACCGAAATACAACTTTGATCGTTGATCTACAATAATCCAACAGTCATAATAGCATTGTGTGCCTATGGTACTAGTGGCCCTGGGCCCCCATGGGTCCCATTAACTCACCTAGTCACCACTCACCTTACGATCGATACGTGTCATGATTATGGAATGGGTTTCAAAAGATGGGGTTTCTTTTTCCTTTCATCTCGAAGTCCATCATACATCGTCGATCTGTGCTCATCCAACAGTAGTTATTTGCAACGGACATTGTTAAATGTTATAATGTTATTTTTTCCTTTATAAATATTAATTAATAATGGATAGTAAGTTAATAACATTTAAAGTTATTTAATTGAATAGTAACAATTTTAGCCAATCAAATTCAAAATGCACTATTTATTTAATAATATTAAATTCTAATAAATTTCAAAGGCTGGAGTTAAGGACCAAGGTTAGTGTTTAGAGATAATGAGATTTTTGTGGTCGCTGACTCGCTAGGTCTCCCAAACATGAGTTAAAGTAATATTTTTTATTGATTAAATAGCATGCTTAATGTTAAAATGATATTTTTTATTGATTATAACTTTAACATTGATAATTCTAATCACATATAATTATCATACTTTAAAATTAGAAAATAATAAATTCTTTCTCTAACCTTATTAATTCATTTGTCTGTCAAATTGATTATATAGTATTCTTAAAGTTAAAATGATATTTTTTATTGATTTAGATTATAACTTTAACGTTGGTAATTATAATCACAGATTCACATATAATTCTCATACATTATAATTAGAATACCATAAATTCTTTCTCTAACCTTATTAATTCATTTGTCCTTCAAAATTCTATAAATCTAACCTTATTAATTTATTTTTACTTCAAAATTCTATAAATCTTTCATATTAAATGTATGAGTGTATGAATTTTGACAAGTAACATTACCCAAACTTAATGTGAGTACTCAGTGATAACTGATAAGACATTTCTTTTATTAATACGTAGATAAATCATAAAGAAAATAATTAAAATATTGCAATCAGAGTGACAGAGAAATCTAGGAACCATTTTTTTTACAAATTGAAATGAGCTAAAGCTTGCAAATTTTTTTATTGATTAAATAGTATACTTAATGTTAAAATGATATTTTTTATTGATTATAACTTTAACATTGATAATTATAATCACATATAATTATCATACCTTATAATTAGAAAACAATAAATTCTTTCTCTAACCTTATTAATTCATTTCTCTATCAAATTGATTATATAGTATTCTTAAAGTTAAAATGATATTTTTTATTGATTTAGATTATAACTTTAACATTGGTAATTATAATCACAGATTCACATATAATTCTCATACATTATAATTAGAATACCATAAATTCTTTCTCTAACCTTATTAATTCATTTGTCCTTCAAAATTCTATAAATCTTTCATATTAAATGTACGAGTGTGTGAATTTTGACAGGTAACATTACCCAAACTTAATGTTAGTATTCAGTGATAACTAATAAGACATTTCTTTTATTAACTATAACTATCTACATTGTACAACTGTGATACATCATACATATCTAATACGTAGATGAATCATAAAGCAACTAGTTAAAATATTGCAATCACAGTGACAAAGAAGTCTAAGAACCATTTTTTGTACAGATTGAAATGAGTGAAATTTTCATTGTTTTTTTTTCATAAAATTATAATTACATAAAGATTGTCCAGTTCCACTTCCAGAACAAAGAGGAACCTACTATAAACAAAAAAAACCAAAAAATGAGGTATGTTTTTATAAAACAAAAACCACTAGTAGACTAGTAGTCCAATGTCTACTTCTAGTACAATAGTAAATACTACAAAAAGAAACATACTATAAACAAGAAAAAACCATAAACTTTTTATCAAAAAAACTAGTAGTGGTCCTCTACTGATTTTGGCCTTTGGGTCCATCTAAGTAGAATTCACGAGAGATGATTATCTGTACGAATTCATCTAGCCACCTGAATTCCCCCGCCTCAGCCTCGTCTTCGTCAAAAGAAAACCACTTTCGGAGGAAATCCCTAGCAAGCAGGGCCCATTTCCTACGGTGCTTATACTGCCCAACATTGAGGCCCAAAAGAAAAGGTTGCATGGCCACATTCTGGCCTGGGAGGATAAGCTTGGGTATATCTGGTAGTAAATCTTTCCCATAAAAGAAAAAAATGTCAGATATCGGTTATAGTGTCTGTACAAATTTGGAAGTGGTGCGTGTCTACTCTGCATGACAAGTTAAAGAATGTTGCTTGTCACTAACAAAGCATTTATTGCTTACCGATTTAAGAGGTTACAAGTTGCATTATAGTAATAGAATCATGAATATCGATACCAACACGTGTACACTGTAGTCTGCAGACAAGTAAACCTTATTTGATACGTGTCAACATTCTGGTGACTTCCTCCACAACTTTGTTTCCTTCAAGAAATTGGGGCCAAAATTAAACTTCAGCCATTGATCTTGGATCATCAGACAGTATCAAATAATATATTTAACATTATAAAATAATGTATGTATGTTAGGTATGTTAGTCTAAGGCATTATAACAAAATATTTCCCATCTTTTGAAAATCCCCAACAAAATATTTTTTTTTTCCATAATTAACGAACAATTAGCCAATAAAATAAATAAATTTTCAAACGGTACATAAAATTCACCAATAGAAATATATTTTTACCCTTCAAAAGAAATTCATTCACCTCATATACTATTATTTTTTACTTGAAAAGAAAATTATTCGCCTCATATATTATTATTTTTTACTTGAAAAGAAAATTATTCACCTCATATATTATAAATTTTTAATTCAAAAGAAAATTATTCACCAGTAATTTATGAAATTCTCATTTAGCGTGGAAGAAATTGCCAATAAAAACTATGAAAAATCATAGATTTGAAAAAAAAATCACCTGCATTAAAATGAATTCCCCCCTAAAATAATGCACGATTTGCCAGGAGTTTACACTTTTTCCTAAAAGGGGGTTTCTTAAAATTATCCCTGAATCTGCTATCAATCACATGATTTAATGTATAGTGTTTTCTTGGTTATTCCATTTGTTCCTTGACCTTGACTATGGATTGACTATCATTTCCAAGCTTGAGTGAGGCTTCGTACCATGCACCATCCATAGATTTGTATGCAACGCTGATTTACGAATGTAAATAGCACATTGAACATAATCGATGAACGTTGTGTGGTATGAAGTCTTGCTAAATTTTGAGTGTCCTCCCTTTATTCTAGTGAGGGATTGGAATGAGTTCATTTTGGATTCAAAGGAAAAAGGAGATACTCAAAGAGGAATTACACCAGAAAATGAGAGAAGAAGGTATAAACATTTTAATAGATTTTTATTATTAAATAATAAAATTTTCATATACTAGTATTCTAAGCCTCCTCATTACATGATTTAAGATCTTAGTCCACAGACAAATTAAATTAGACTTACTATCCAAAAAACATAAAAAAAATTCACATAAACATGACAACTGAGAAACATAAATGTAGATTTCACAATAGTTGAGAAACATAATTGTAGGCATCATAGTCACAATCTTTTGGAGACAACATAATTGAGTTGTGTACCCAAGCAATGGAGAGAAATTTCCACATCCCGAATTCCAAGTTGAATACATCTCTTGGAGGACCTTGTATTTGTGAGAAATAGATGTAGTCAACTTGGAATCGAAGGTGCAAGAGTTGCTCTCCATCATCTGGGTATACAACTCAATTACGTTGTCTCAAAAAATTTGTGACCACGATGCCTACAATTATGTTTCTTAGATGTTGTGTTCCAAGACCCCTTATGACCATTTACAACCATTTACGATCCCTAAGAATACATCTTAGAGGTCTTAAAATGTCGTAAAGGGTCATAAGAGGCTCCGAGGACGGACCAGATGAACTTCCACCTTCATGTGGTTGGCCCTGTTAAGTAGAGAATGTTATACTCTTCTTGAAACAAAGAGAAGATCAATAATTTAAGGTCTTAGTCCATGGAAAATTTAAATTAGACTTATTATCCAAATTGATACATTAATGAGAATCAATGATGGACCAAAGTTTTTAGATTCTGAGAAGACGTATATGCAGTGGAAATCTATAGAGAAGATATAAAATATTGGAAGAGAAGAATTCCTCATATAATGTGTGAAATGCAAAAGTTACCACCTTCAACATTTTTCAACGCACAAGAACACTACCTCACACACCAAGTTGAGGAGATTGAAATGTGTGGACCCGTACACACTCGGTCAATGTGGATGGTTGAGAGGTAGCTAAAATTTTTTATGGATCCATCGTGGTAAGTAAGCTAAATAGATGATATTTCAAATTTAATTATTTACCAATTAGTTTATTTGATGTTAAGTTCCAACATAAAGTGAGTAAATTTGTTTTAAGTAAGAAAACAATGATAACATGAATAAGTATGAAATTGAAATGCAGCCTGTCGATTCTTTCCGTACAAAACCTATGTGTGTTGATGACAATGAGGATGTGCATCATAGTAATACATGTAAACATCTTAAATTGATTGGTGTAGTAATACAAATTTAATTGCAATTGGTGTTTGGATTAATGTAACAATTTTTATTGCAGCTGTAGAGAGTGTAGAGGTTGTTGTTAATGAGCAGGTTGAGGTTGAGGCCGAGGCCAGACAAATTGACCTCGATGTTGATGATGTGACTAGATTAGGTAAAGAGCTATACTATTATGGCCTGTAAAGTAATGAAATACTTTAAAATGTTTTTAATGTTTTTAATTATAATAAAATGTTTTTAATTTAACCCTTTTATATGTTATTGCAGATGACCCCCCTTTGCATCAACACATAAATAGGCATGCATTGAGATCTAATGAGAGGGTAGATGATCATCATGATGATAACAATACTCCTCTTAACGATTACTTCTTAAAAACTAGAAATCAAAAGAGAAAAAAGAAATGATTGTCATCTATGCACCTTAATTGATAATGACTCATTTTTATATGCCAATGAATTTAATTATGTTGTATTGAATGTTCATAAATTTTACAAGCCATATTTTAGATTTAATATTTATGTTCATCTTCATCATGATCAAAGCCATCATGATCGGCATTTGGTTCAATTTCATTTGAACCACACTCCATGTCAGGTACCATTATAAGGCATAGGGTGTGGTCATACCCATGTTACCATAATAATGGGTTAGCCTATACAATTATGAATAAAATACTACAGGTGCACCCAGGATTGGCCCAGGCACCCAAGTTCCTACCAAAGGAACCCAAGTCGAACCCAAAGGAGAACAAAAGTAGAGCCGAAACCCAGCCTTAAAAAAATAACCATATAACTTGGCTTTTTTCTAATTCAAGTTTATTTATGAATTCTTCTCTAATTCTAACCTAATTATTCCATATTTTGTTTTCCAATTTTCCTTCTTCCCCACTCCAAATTATGTTTTGTTGTTATTTCCTTTTACTAATTGTGTTATTTCAAGGATCACCACCCATGACTTGGTTAAGATGATGAATGTTGTCAATGCCTTTATTACCAAGGAATCACCGCCCACAATTAATGAATATTAATGATAATTTTTGTTTGTGTATGCTGATCACCCAAGTCTTTGGATGTGATTTGCATGCTATGAGGTTTGTCAGAAATGGGGGTATGACATGCTGGTTGGATTATAACATATTGACACTTACACCATGAAGAAGATAAATGATTAAAAAGAAAGAGACGACCAATTGAACCATCTTGTGGTCAGTCTATATCACATTGAGAAACAACGTCAAGACTCAAGAATCAAAAAAATCAAAAATTTCTTCAAGACCATGAATGATCAGCAACATTCGATCAGAAAACAAAACACTAATCTATGTTATCATTAACCCATAAAATATGTTTTTAAAGATTAGAAGCATAACAAAAAATTTCAAGAAACATAGTACTATCCAAAATATGTCTTGAAAGTTTATTTCTAATGATTATGATGATGTTGATGTTGATGTTGATGTTGATGTTGATGTTGATGTTGATGTTGATGTTGATGTTGATGTTGATGTTGATGTTGATGTTGATGTTAAAGTTGATGTTGATGTTGATGTTGATGTTGATGTTGATGTTGATGTTGATGTTGATGTCTATAATTTATTTCACTTACTGATGCTTGCCTAGATTTAATTTTGAATTGCCAAGCTGGAGAATGCTTTCAAAGTTTAGGGTATGTTCTACATGATACTCTTAGTTATAGCTCAAATGAAACTCAATATATTTTTGATGCTCGACAACCCACTGCAGAAACTCATCTGCAGGTGAAATTTAATGCTGTGAATCTTCGCATTGTTAATGTTATTACTTTTCCTCATGTTTCATATTTGTGAAAATGTTTCTTGGCACTATCTTCTTTTTTAATTACTATATTTGTATCTTTTTAGATCATTAACTTAACAATTACATGTCTTTGTTCAAATTTTATTCTAACACTATATTATATCTTATTCTTATTACAATGTTCTTTGTTGTGGGGTAGGAGGTCAATCTTCATTGTCTTCATTGTGGGGGACAGTGAAGATTTCTCTGACAAATAGCAGGTCTTCTTTAGTATATTATAATAACATGTTAAATTGATAAAGGTGCTATGGGCATTTAATCTAAAATTACAAATAGATTAAGCATATTATTACTATGCTTAATGTTCCATTTAAATGTATTTAACACAAAAAAAAAAATTTACAAAACTGAACCAATGGCATGTTTACAACAAAGATGTATTGAGAAGTTTGCTCTTGTTTAATGTTAATTTTTCCTATGCAATCCACTCACACAAAACTAAAATTCTATGTGGAAGGGATGGTTGATAGTGTTCCTTAAGGGAAGGGGATTGTGAAGGACTTGTTATCATTGTATTGTGTATTTCCAATATGTTTGAATGCAAGGCAGACAAGGAGAACAAAGGATCACTCACTGATTGCGTGATAACCTAGTTTTGAAGGGTCACTTGTTGAGGGGACAGTCAAGGTCTAGATGATTGGGCCATTGGAGGACCCTATTTCTTTGTATTAATTTCTATTTGAATTGGATGCATGGATTTCTTGTGAATTATCAGCTGTTATGTATCCTGCAACTACATCTATAAATCTACATATACTTCTCTAGGGTTGTAAGCCACTTAGAGATCAAAATAGAGAAACTAAATCAAAAATCATTCTTTGTCCTATTTCCTTTTAACGAAGTCTCAACTATCAATGAGTACCATACATTTGATGCCCTAAGATATCAATACAAATGATGCCTAGCTAGAAGCTCATGACCTATCCATTTGATAACCATAGTCAACATTTCAAAAAAATGGATATCCTTGAGCACAAGCACCAATAACATCAAATAATGGAGTTAAAGCATGAGCTAGGGCACGACACTAGTAGAATGTGGTCATTTTAGTGATAAAAATATATAACGGTGTCATCAAATGTGTCAGTAATGTCAACAAATGTAAATCCAAACATTTGAAAACGAATGGCATGTTTACAACAAAGGTCTAATAGAAGTCTCAACAATTCTTAAACATACTTTATTTGATATGATGAATTATTAAACAATTAAGGTTTGAGTAGACATATTTATCACACATTTTTTTGTGTGGTACAAGGAAGATTTGGCTAGGTCAGATCTTCCTTCGTGCTAGCAGTCTATAGAATTAGACCTTTATTAACAATTAATCATATCAGATAACTAGTATGTTTAAGAATTGTTGGGACTGGTCCTTTGGCGTGTATTAAAAAGAATAAAATTTTTAGCATATTATTATCATTCTATTTCTTTGTTGTAAACATGCCATTGGTTCAGTTTTGTAACTTCACTATTGTATTAGTGGATTGTGGAGGAACAATTAATGTTAAACAAGGAGCAAACTCCTCAACACATCTTGGAAACCATTAAATTCAATAATAAATAAAACCTAACACTAACACTATTCCTTCCATTCATTTCTACCAAGAATAAAGCATTTAATTGATTCAACATTACATATAATCATTAGACAGTTACATTTTCTGACTGTGTAGAGGAAGAGTCATGACCAAAATGATCAAAACTAGTTTCACCCTTGCACAAGCTATTCCAAACTTCAAGTAAAATGAGCAATATGTTATATAAAATCATTTTTATTCATAGTAACCATTCAAAGGATGATTTTTTCAATGAACCCTTTGACTGTACCCCTGCAATAGAGAAAGGAAACCTCAAAATACAGAAAGGAAACTTAGTAAAACTAGTCTATGTCATTGTTTGTGAGGGTATAGCCATGATAAGTGCCTCTCAAACCTCTCCAAACATGTAGGATTGTCTTTAAATACTTTATTTGATGAAGGGTGCTCCCCTTAATACCACAAACACATAACAGAAAAAGAGAAACACAACAATAATATGCAAGAACAGAAAAATTGGCTTCTTATTATCTCCACAAATGTGGAATTACAAACTTTCAGAATTACAATATGCAAAGCCACATGGGCATTCCCTTACAATATTCTGTAGGACAAAGCCTTGAACTATTACTCAGAACTATTCTGAACTGCCTAAGACAATAATACAGCCTTCCTTATATAGGCAATTTCCACCGCCTGGGAAGGTTCCAGAATTTTAGCCAATAAGGCTGACCAAACTTAGAATTATTTTATTTTACATTTTATTACATCATAGTCAGCTCAAGATAACCTTTGAAACCCGAACAAAAATTTTGAAGAAAATTATTTTCCGCCATTTCAGGTGGCCCGACTTTCGAAGACCATAAGTCATCACCAGTTGACCCGCTCGGCTATTATAACCCCATTTCAGAAATGCCACGAAGTGCTCTACAGTTTTGACCCACGCAAGTGCCCATCACCCAAATTTTTTGACATCATCCGGGGCCTCTAAAGCCTTCAAAACTGAGTTCAAAGTTTCTGTACCCTGCTGCCAATACCGAAAATCTTCAATATCTTCCAATATACACTTGATCTGGTAATGAAACTTTACTGGCAGACTTATATGACCAAAATGAACCTCCAAGAAAGAAATCAGATCATTCTGAGCACATATGAAAATTACCAAAAATAGTAACTTTCCATAAATAGCAGCTCTGCACAAAAATAGCCTTTATTGAATATAAAAATAGAAATATTTTTGGGTGATGCAAGATTGCTCTTACACCCAGGATGCTCCTGCATCAGACACCCGGGGTAATTTGAGAAGTGACCCTATCACGACTCAGGTGTGTAGAGGAAAACCAAGACGGCTAACCTCCTCCTTTGTTAGCCATGATGAATCTTCAACAGGTCATCCTTTCCACTTGACCAGATATTCTTCATATGTCCTGTTCCTTGTGCTTCTGCCAGCATGACTGTCCAGTATATCTTCGATCTCCTTAGTGTCTGAACTAGTTGCTGGAATACTCCATTGTGCTGTTGTGATCTCATCTTCAACACCTCCTTCATGATACTCTATCAAATCTGAAATGTTAAGCACTGGTGAAATATTCAGCTCACTAGGCAATTCTACCTCATATGCATTTCCTAAATCATGCTTCTTCAATATCTTACATGGTCCAAACTTCTTCATTTTCAACTTGTTATATGTACCAACTAGAAACCGCTCCTTCCGCAAATGAACCATGACTTCATCACCAACCTAAAATTCCTTATACCTCCTTTTCTCATCTGCCTTAGCCTTATACTATGTGTTCATCTTGGTAATATGCTTCCTCACCTCCCCATGGATGTTCTTCAAATGTTCTGCAAAATCCTCAGCCTTAGCACTACTTATTTCTCCTTTATCTATCTTTCTCAACTCAGATGCATTTCTTGGACTACTTCCATATATAATCTGGAATGGTGATTTACCAGTGCTCCTGTTGACAGAATTATTGTATGCAAATTCTGCCTGTGGTAAAATCAAATCCCATCCCGTTGGCTTATCTCCAACCAAACATCTCAGCAAATTTCCCAAACTCCTATTCACCACCTCTGTCTGTCCATCAGTCTGTGGATGATGTGATGAACTGAACTTCAAATCTATCTTCAACTTCTTCCACAATGTACGCCAGAAATATCCAACAAACCTAGTGTCCCGATCTGAAGCTATGGTCTTTGGCAAACCATGAAGTCTCACTACTTCTCTGAAAAACAATTCTGCTACATGAAGAGCATCATTAGTCTTCTTGCAGGGAATAAAATGTGCCATCTTTGAAAATCTGTCAACTACCACAAAAATTGAATCGTGTCCCCGCTGTGTCCTCGGTAAACCCAGAACAAAGTCCATGCTGATATCCTCCCAAGGCTTCTCTGGTATAGATAATGGCTGATACAACCATGTATTCTACTTCACTCCTTTCGCCATCTGACATACTCTGT
Source organism: Chamaecyparis obtusa (assembly GCA_027943335.1). Lineage (NCBI taxonomy): Eukaryota > Viridiplantae > Streptophyta > Pinopsida > Cupressales > Cupressaceae > Chamaecyparis > Chamaecyparis obtusa. The sequence continues at coordinate 15,210 of BSBK01013816.1, read as the reverse complement.
AACTCTGTACAAACTTCTTCACATCTTGCTGCAACTGTGGCCAATAATAATTCTCACTAACCAAACCAAGGGTTTTATCACGACCAAAATGTCCATCCAATCCTCCGCTATGCTTCTCCTTGATGAGATTCTCCCTCATAGAACTTCGTGGAATGCACAACTGACTCCATCTGAATAGCATATCATCCTGGATGATGAAATCCAACCATTTTGTCCTGTCTAGAGTAACAGGTTCTGTACAAGCTTTCCAAGCTTCACCAAAATTAGGATCCTCTGGATACAAATTCTTGAGTTCCTTGAACCCAACCACTTCAATCTACATTTCTGTCAGCAATAGTTGCCTTCTGCTAAGAGCATCTGCAACCCTATTAGACTTTCCACTCCTGTGTTTCAAAACAAATGTATAACTCTGCAAAAACTCAACCCATTTCAAATGCCTCTGATTCAACTTTCCTTGACTATTCAAATATTGCAAAGCTTGATGATCAGTATACAAAACAAACTCCTTAGGAAGCAGATAATGTCTCCACTTCTTTAATGCCTGAACTATAGCATAAAATTCTTGATCATAAACAGAATATTTCCTCTTGGCATCATTTAACTTCTCACTGAAATAAACAATAGGTTTACCTTCTTGGCTCATAACAGCTCCTATTGCAGTACCATTAGCATCACAATCTACTTGAAACACCTTATTAAAATCTGGAAGTGCGAAAATAGGTTCTTCTGTAACTTTTTGTTTCAACAATTGAAAACTCTTTTCTGCCCCATTAGTCCACTTAAACTCTTTTCTATCCCCTCTCATTGTTTCAGTCAAGGGTCCACAAATACTACTAAAATTCCTGATAAAATTTTTGTAAAAGCTAGCTAGACCATGAAAAGATCTTACCTCAGTAGCACTCTTTGGAGTAGGCCATTCAAGGATAGCCTGTACCTTCTCTAGGTCCATTTTTAGACCTTCTCCTGAAACTACAAACCCCAAATACACCAACTCTTTCTTCACAAAACTGCACTTCTTCAAATTAATCAACAATTTCTCTTCTCTCAACTTCTCAAATACCATACGAATATGCATCATATGCTCATCCAATGTCTTACTAAAGATCAAAATATCATCTAGGTAAACAATGACAAACTTACCCAGAAATTCTTTCAGAACCTCATTCATGAGCCGCATGAAAGTGCTCGGCGCATTGGTTAGCCCAAAAGGCAAGACTAACCACTCATATAGTCCTTCCTTTGTCTTGAAGGTAGTCTTCCATTCATCTCCTTCTCTAATCTGAATGTGATGATATCCACTCTTCAGATCTATCTTTGAGAAATACACAGCTCCACTCAAACAGTCCATAATATCATCCATTCATGGCAATGGAAACCTATACTTGATTGTGATCTTGTTTATTGCCCTAGAATCTGTACACATCCTTCATTCTCCATTCTTCTTTGGTGCTAATACCGCTGGTACAGCACAGGGACTCAGACTCTCACAGATCAATCCTTTCTATAACTGTTCATGTACTTGTCTGTTCAACTCCTCACTTTCTGCAGGTGTCATTCTGTGTGCTACCTTATTCAGAAAACTCACTCCTGGGATCAAGTCCATCTGATGACTGATCTTCCTGACTGGTGGTAATCCATCAGGTATGTTATCGGATACAATATCCTGAAACTCATTCAACAAATTTGCAACTTCTACAGGAACATCTTCTACTTCCTCTTTACCAGCTTTTGGAATTAAAGCAAAACATACATGCTCATGCCTCATACCATCTAGGAAATTTCTTTCATCAACAAAATTTATCCTTGCATTACCACATACCTTTTCTTCAGTCTCCTTTAATGGTTTTAGCTTATGTCACACTCCATCCTTTGTCAGGGAATAGGTATTCGCACGACCATCATGTACAGCACATCTGTCAAACTACCATGGTCTACCCAACAACATATGACATGCATCCATAAATATGATATCACACAATACCTCATCTTGGTATCCGCCAATCTTGAACTTCACTAGGCATTGTTCATTGACCATGACCTTGTGGTCATCCTGTACCCAGGCAATTCGATATGGATGTGGGTGTTTCTGTCTCTTGAGCTTCAACTTTGTCACCATCTCTTCTGACACCAAATTGTCAGTGCTTCCACTATCAATAATCACATCACAACATTTACCTTCACACTTGCACCTAGTGCGAAACAGGCTCCTCCTTTGCTCAGGTTCATTCTCACCACTCAACAGGACTCTTCTGTTAATCAACGTTTCTCCTCTTTCAGCATCTTCAAAATTTGATGATCTGACATCTTCATCTACATGTGCAACTCTAGCCTGGCCTTCATTTCTTCTGTCTATTCTACCTTGGCGCTGAGGACATTCAAATGCCCTATGACCTTCTTCTCCACAGTGAAAACATGTTCCCCAGAAGCCTCCTCTTCCAGATCCTTGTCCTCTTCCTCTTCCTCTTTGATCTCTATTATTCTGATCCTGGAAGTGATTGGAATTATTTCCACGCTGATTCTGACTGCTACTGGCCTTATCCTTCTTTTTCAAATCTTCATTTCGACCACCATATGACCGTCCACTAGATCGTCCACCGCGACCTCTTCCATTTTGTCTGCTCTCAAACTTCTTGTTCAGCTTTCCCTCCACTTTTAGGGCAAACTGGTATGCCTCTTCAATACTGTTCATTCGAACCAGATTCAACTCCTCCTGAATACTTGGCCTTAACCCATTAAGGTATCAGGCAACTTTCTCCTTATCAGCTTCGGCATGGCCTGTTCTGATGAGGAGTCGATAGAACTCCTATGTATACTCCTGAATATATTTTCCCACTTGCTTCAAACTTTGCATTTTCTTCAGTAGGTCAAGCTCATAATCAACAGGAATGAACTGTCACTTCAATTTTTCCACCATCCGATCCCATCTTGTGATTTTATCTTTCCCTCTTCTGTTTCGCTCCAATTGAATTTCTTGCCACCAGATCTTCGCATGACCTTTCAGTCTGGCCTTCGCAAATTTGACCCTATCAGGATCCTCAACATCTTCATACTCAAAATACTCCTCACATTCATTGATCCAGTCGATCAATTCCTCTAGGTTAAGATTTCCAGAAAATGTAGGAACCTCAATCTTAGGTCTTTTCCCAATCTTGGAAATCACCCGAAAAAGTCTTTCTTCCTCCTGGTTCACAATTTCAACTTCTCCTTCTTGATATTTTTCTTCGGCTTCATCCTCGCTTTCGTCTCTGACATTAAGATTCATTCCTCTGCGAATCTCTTCTTGCAATGCTCGCACTTGTCTCTGGAGCTCTCTAACCTCAGGTGTCACAACACCAGCTCTTTCGCCACGTTCCCTTCATGGAGGCATTTTCGCGATGCACGCTGAAACCCTAACCACGGTCCTGGTGCAAACTGCCTCATAGTCGGCGGTCTGTTTACACACTCAAGAAAACCTACTCTGATACCACTTGATGAAGGGTGCTCCCCTTAATACCACAAACACATAACATAAAAAGAGAAACACAACAATAATATGCAAGAACAGAAAAATTGGCTTCTTATTATCTCCACAAATGTGGAATTACAAACTTTCAGAATTACAATATGCAAAGCCACATGGGCATTCCCTTACAATATTCTGTAGGACAAAGCCTCGAACTATTACCCAGAACTATTCTGAACTGCCTAAGACAATAATACAGCCTTCCTTATATAGGCAATTTCCACCGCCTGGGAAGGTTCCAGAATTTTAGCCAATAAGGCCGACCAAACTTAGAATTATTTTATTTTACATTTTATTACATCATAGTCAGCTCAAGATAACCTTTGAAACCCAAACAACAATTTTGAAGAAAATTATTTTCTGCCATTTCAGGTGGCCCAACTTCCGAAGACCATAAGTCATCACCAGTTGACCCGATCGGCTATTATAACCCCATTTCAGAAATGCCACGAAGCGCTCTACAGGCTTGACCTGCGCAAGGACCCATCACTCAAGTTTTTGACCTCATTCGGGGCCTCTAAAGCCTTCAAAACTGAGTTCAAAGTTTCTGTACCCTGCTGCCAATACCGAAAATCTTCAATATCTTCCAATATACACTTGATCTGGCAATGAAACTTTACTGGCAGACTTATATGACCAAAATGAACCTCCAAGAAAGAAATCAGATCATTCTGAGCACATACAAAAATTACCAAAAATAGTAACTTTCCATAAATAGCAGCTCTGCACAAAAATAGCCTTTATTGAATATAAAAATAGAAATATTTTTGGGTGATGCAAGATTGCTCTTACACCCAGGATGCTCCTGCATCATTATTGATCTCTTCTAAACATTACCCAAATCAAACCTACATTTGAATCCACACATAATAACCCCAAAATGAAGGGTTTTTTATCCTTTAATGAATCTCAGTCACTAGTAATGCATGGAAAATCAAACCAGTAGTCTCCAAAGCATTCAATAAGTGATTGGAATGTATTTAATACACACTAAAGGACCAGTTGTATGAAATTGTCAATCACATAGCATTTCACTATTGTTTGAGTGGATTGTGAAGGAACAGTTAGCATTAAACAAGGAGCAAACTCCTCAACATATCTTGGAAACCATTGAAATCAATAATAAATGAAACCTAACACTAACACTATTCCATCCATTCAGTTTAATTAGCATGTTATTATCATATTAGATCAAGTATGTTTAAGAATTGTTGGGACTAGTCCTTTTGTGTGTATTAAACATAATAGAATTTTCGGCATATTATTATCAGTCTATTTCTTTGTTCTAAACATGCCATTGGTTAAGTTTTGTAGATTTTTTTTGGTGTTAAATGCATTTTTTGTGAGGAGGGGTCTTCTTCTGAGGAGATTGATGAAGATTGTGCACCTCAAAAACCAATTCATAAGGTACCAATCATGTTTCCTATTCGCTTATATTTTTGGATTGGTAAATCTTCTTTTAAGTTTCATGTCCTTTCTTTTGATTACTATGGATGAGATATATATCTTACATTTAACATTCAACTTCTTTACATTTTAGAACATGTAGGGTGTTTTTTGAGGATTTTACCAAATCAACTTTTAATATAAATTAAAAACATGAAACTGATATATTTCCCTTTCAACTTGACAAAATATTTGCATTTGACCAATAACTACAAGCAATTGAATGATAAATCCACATACATGTATCTTTGTAAAATACCTGGAACATCAAAAAGATGGCTAAGTGGCTTCTGCCATGATTTTTATCTACTAAATATGGGAAAAAAAGAACCAAAAAGAATAGAATAGAAAACATTATTGGTCATTTCAGAGAGCATTCATGATCAAATAAAATGCAATGCCTTCTCTCGCTCTCGATCATCTTTCACCCACTCGTTTTCTCCCACTCCTTTTGTCTACAATTGAAATAAAAATGATTTGGTCATTTCAAAATACTGAATTGATATCCTTGAGCACAAGCACCAATAACATCAACTATTTTGATTTGTGGGTACCCTAATGTTGGCAAGAGTTCTTTTATTAATAAGATTACTCTACAAGCTTGAAGAAGCGGTATATTTTGGCAAATTAAGAGTTGAAAGATGGTGATATTCCTGAGATCATGGATGGACACAATATTGTAGACAGAATGGGAAGACATCTTTCTAGCCTGGCCCTGGATCCTTTGACAATTGGGGTAGGATCCAGACCCAGGCTAAAAAGATATTTTCCTTTCTCTTGTGGAATATAGGCTCTGTGATGTAGGAGCATCCTGGGTGTAAGAGCAATCTTGCATCACCCAAAAATATTTCTATTTTTGAATTCAATAAGGGCTATCTTGTGCAGAGCTGCTATTTATGGAAAGTTACTATTTTTGGTAATTTTTGTATGTGCTCAGAATGATCTGATTTCTTTCTTGGAGGTTCATTTTGGTCATATAAGTCTACCAGTAAAGTTTCATTGCCAGATCAAGTGTACATTGGAAGATATTGAAGATTTTTGGTATTGGCAGGAGGGTACAGAAACTTTGAACTCAGTTTTGAAGGCTTTAGAAGCCCCGGATGAGGTCGAAAATTTGGGTGACGGGCGCTTGCACGAGTCAAGCCTGTAGAGCACTTCGTGGCGTTTCCGAAATGGGGTTATAATAGCCGATCGGGTCAACTGGTGATGACTTATGGTCTTCGGAAGTTGGGTCACCTGAAATGGTGGAAAATAATTTTCTTCAAAATTTCTGTTCGGGTTTCAAAGGTTATCTTGAGCCGACTATGATGTAATAAAATGTAAAATAAAATAATTGTAAGTTTGGTCAGCCTTATTCGCTAAAATTCTGGAACCTTCCCAGGCGGTGAAAAAAATTGCCTATATAAGGAAGGCTGTATTATTGTCTTAGGCAGTTCATAATAGTTCTGGGTAGTAGATCAGGGCAATAATTTGAGGCTTTGTCCTACAGAATATTGTAAGGGAATGTCCATGGGGCTTTGCATATTGTAATTCTGAAAGTTTGTAATTCGACATTTGTGGAGATAATAAGAAGCCAATTTTCTGTTCTTGCATATTGTTGTTGTTTCTCTATTTCTGTTATGCGTTTGTGGTATTAAGGGGAGCACCCTTCATCAAGTGGTATCAGAGCAGGTTTTCTTGAGTGTGTAAATAGATCACCGACTGTGAGGCAGTTTGCACCAGGACCGTGGTTAGGGTTTCAGCGCGCATCGTGAAAATGCCTCCACGAAGAGAACGTGGCGGAAGAGCTGGTGCTGTGACACCTGAGGTTAGAGAGCTGCAGAGACAAGTGTGAGCATTGCAAGAAGAGATTCGCAGAGGAATGAATCTTAATGTCAGAGCGGAAAGCGAGGATGAAGCCGAAGAAGAATATCAAGAAGGAGAAGTTGAAATTGTGAACCAGGAGGAAGAAAGACTTTTTCGGGCGATTTCCAAGATTGGGAAAAGACCTAAGATTGAGGTTCCTACATTTTCTGGAAATCTTAACCTAGAGGAATTGATCGACTGGATCAATGAATGTGAGGAGTATTTTGAGTATGAAGATGTTGAGGATCCTGATAGGGTCAAATTTGTGAAGGCCAGACTGAAAGGTCATGCGAAGATCTAGTGGCAAGAAATTCAATTGGAGCGAAATAGAAGAGGGAAAGATAAAATCACAAGATGGGATCGGATGGTGGATAAATTGAAGCGACAGTTCATTCCTGTTGATTATGAGCTTGATCTACTAAAGAAAATGCAAAGTTTGAAGCAAGCAGGAAGATCTGTTCAGGAGTATACAGAGGAGTTCTATCGACTCCTCATCAGAATAGGCCATGCAGAAGCTGATAAGGAGAAAGTTGCCCGATACCTTAATGGGTTAAGGCCAAGCATTCAAGAGGAGTTGAATCTGGTTCGAATGAGTAGTATTGAGGAGGCATACCAATTTGCCCTAAAAGTAGAGGAAAAGCTGAACAAGAAATTTGAGAGCAGACAAAACGGAAGAGGTCGCGGTGGACGATCTGGTGGACGGTCATATGGTGGCCGAAATGAAGATCCGAAAAAGAAGGATGAGGCCAATAGTAGTCAAAATCAGCGAGGAAATAATTCCAATCACTTCCAGGATCAGAATAATAGAGATCAGAGAGGAAGAGGAAGAGGACAAAGATTTGGAAGAGGTGGCTTCCGTGGAACATGTTTTCACTGTGGAGAAGAAGGTCATAGGGCATTTGAATGTCCTTAGCGCCAAGGCAGAACAGACAGAAGAAATGAAGGCCAGGCCAGAGTTGCACATGTAGATGAAGATGCCAGATCATCAAACTCTGAAAATGCTGAAAGAGGAGAAACGTTGATTAACAGAAGAGTCCTGTTGAGTGGTGAGAATGAACCTGAGCAAAGGAGGAGCCTGTTTCGCACCAGGTGCAAGTGTGAAGGTAAATGTTATGATGTGATTATTGATAGTGGAAGCACTGACAATTTGGTGTCAGACGAGATGGTGACAAAGCTCAAGCTCAAGAGACAGAAACACCCACATCCATATCGGATTGCCTGGGTACAAGATGACCACAAGGTCATGGTCAATGAACAATGCCTAGTGAAGTTCAAGATCAGCGGGGTACCAAGATGAGGTACTATGTGATATCATCTCTATGGATGCATGTCATATGTTATTGGGTAGACCGTGGCAGTTTGACAGATGTGTTGTACACAATGGTCGTGCGAATACCTATTCCCTGACAAAGGATGGAGTGCGACATAAGCTAAAGCCATTGAAGGAGACTGAAGAAAAGGTATGTGGTAATGCAAGGATAACTTTTCTTGATGGAAGAAATTTCTTAGATGGTATGAGGCATGAGCATGTATGTTTTGCTTTAATTCCAAAAGCTGGTAAAGAGGAAGTAGAAGATGTTCCTGTAGAAGTTGCAGATTTGTTGAATGAGTTTCAGGATATTGTATCCGATAACGTGCCTGATGGATTACCACCAGTCAGGAAGATTAGTCATCAGATGGACTTGATCCCAAGAGCGAGTTTGCCGAATAAGGCAGCACACAGAATGACACCTGCAGAAAGTGAGGAGTTGAACAGACAAGTACATGAAATGTTACAGAAAGGATTGATCCATGAGAGTCTGAGTCCCTGTGCTGTACCAGCGGTATTAGCACCAAAGAAGAATGGAGAATGGAGGATGTGTACAGATTCCAGAGCAATAAACAAGATCACAATCAAGTATAGGTTTCCATTGCCACGAATGGATGATATTATGGACTGTTTGAGTGGAGCTGTGTATTTCTCAAAGATAGATCTGAAGAGTGGATATCATCAGATTCGGATCAGAGAAGGAGATGAATGGAAGACTGCCTTCAAGACAAAGGAAGGACTATATGAGTGGTTAGTCATGCCTTTTGGGCTAACCAATGCACCAGCACTTTCGTGCGGCTCATGAACGAGGTTCTGAAAGAATTTCTGGGTAAGTTTGTCATTGTTTACTTAGATGATATTTTGATCTTTAGTAAGACATTGGATGAGCATATGATGCATATTCGTATGGTATTTGAGAAGTTGAGAGATGAGAAATTGTTGATTAATTTGAAGAAGTGCAGTTTTGTGAAGAAAGAGTTAGTGTATTTGAGATTTGTAGTTTCAGCAAAAGGTGTAAAAATGGACCCAGAGAAGGTACAGGCTATCCTTGAATGGCCTACTCCAAGGAGTGCTACTGAGGTAAGATCTTTTCATGGTCTAGCTAGCTTTTACAGAAAGTTTATCAAAAATTTGAGCAGTATTTGTGGACCCTTGACTGAAACAATGAGAGGGGATAGAAAAGAGTTTAAGTGGACTAATGGGGCAGAAAAAAGTTTTCAATTGTTGAAACAAAAAGTTACAGAACAACCTGTTTTAGCACTTCCAGATTTTAATAAGGTGTTTCAAGTAGATTGTGATGCTAGTGGTACTGCAATAGGAGCTGTTATGAGCCAAGAAGGTAAACCTGTTGCTTATTTCAGTGAGAAGTTAAATGATGCCAAGAGGAAATATTCTGTTTATGATCAGGAATTTTATGCTATAGTTCAAGCATTAAAGAAGTGGAGACATTATCTGCTTCCTAAAGAGTTTGTTTTGTATACTGATCATCAAGCTTTGCAATATTTGAATAGTCAAGGAAAGTTGAATCAGAGGCATTTGAAATGGGTTGAGTTTTTGCAGAGTTATACATTTGTTTTGAAACACAGGAGTGGAAAGTCTAATAGGGTTGCAGATGCTCTTAGCAGAAGGCAACTATTGCTGACAGAAATGCAGATTGAAGTGGTTGGGTTCAAGGAACTCAAGAATTTGTATCGAGAGGATCCTGATTTTGGTGAAGCTTGGAAAGCTTGTACAGAACCTGTTACTCTAGACAGGATGAAATGGTTAGATTTTATGATCCAAGATGATATGCTATTCAGAGGGAGTCAGTTGTGCATTCCACGAAGTTCTATGAGGGAGAATCTCATCAAGGAGAAGCATAGCGGAGGATTGGCTGGACATTTTGGTCGTGATAAAACCCTTGGTTTGGTTAGTGAGAATTATTATTGGCTACAGTTGCAGCAAGATGTGAAGAAGTTTGTACAGAGTTGCAGAATATGTCAGATGGCGAAAGGAGTGAAGAAGAATACAGGGTTGTATCAGCCATTACCTATACCAGAGAAGCCTTGGGAGGATATCAGTATGGACTTTGTTCTTGGTTTACCGAGGACTCAGCGGGGACACGATTCAATTTTTGTGGTAGTTAACAGATTCTCAAAGATGGCACATTTCATTCCCTGCAAGAAGACTAATGATGCTGTTCATATAGCAGAATTGTTTTTCAGAGAAGTAGTGAGACTTCATGGTTTGCCAAAGACCATAGTTTCAGATCGGGACACTAAGTTTGTTGGATATTTCTGGCGTACATTGTGGAAGAAGTTGAAGACAGATTTGAAGTTCAGTTCATCACATCATCCACAGACTGATGGACAGAAAGAGGTGGTGAATAGGAGTTTGGGAAATTTACTGAGATGTTTGGTTGGAGATAAGCCAACAGGATGGGATTTGATTTTACCACAGGCAGAATTTGCATACAATAATTCTGTCAACAGGAGCACTGGTAAATCACCATTCCAGATTGTATATGGAAGTAGTCCAAGAAATGCATCTGAATTGAGGAAGATAGATAAAGGAGAAATAAGTAGTGCTGAAGCTAAGGATTTTGCAGAACACTTGAAGAACATCCATGGGGAGGTGAGGAAGCATATTACCAAGATGAACGCACAGTATAAGGCTAAGGCAGATGAGAAAAGGAGGTATAAGGAATTTTAGGTTGGTGATGAAGTCATGGTTCATTTGTGGAAGGAGCGATTTTCGGTTGGTACATATAACAAGCTGCAAATGAAAAAGTTTGGGCCATGTAAGATACTGAGGAAACATGATTCAGGAAATGCATATGAGGTAGAATTGCCTATTGAGCTGAATATTTCACCAGTGTTTAACATTTCAGATTTGACAGAGTATCATGAAGGAGGTGTTGAAGATGAGGTTGTAGCAGCACAGTGGAGTATCCCAGCAACTAGTTCAGATATCAAGGAGATTGAAGACATACTGGACAGTCGTGTTGGCAGAAGCACAAGGAATAGGACATATGAAGAATATTTGGTCAAATGGAAAGGATGACCTGTTGAAGATTCATCATGGCTAAAAAAGGAGGAGGTTAACCGTCTTGGTTTTCCTCTGCACACCTGAGTCGTGACAGGGTCACTTCTCAAATTACCCCGGGTGTCTGATGCAGGAGCATCCTGGGTGTAAGAGCAATCTTGCATCACCCAAAAATATTTCTATTTTTGAATTCAATAAGGGCTATCTTGTGCAGAGCTGCTATTTGTGGAAAGTTACTATTTTTGGTAACTTTTGTATGTGCTCAGAATGATCTGATTTCTTTCTTGGAGGTTCATTTTGGTCATATAAGTCTGCCAGTAAAGTTTCATTGCCAGATCAAGTGTACATTGGAAGATATTGAAGATTTTCGGTATTGGCAGCAGGGTACAGAAACTTTGAACTCAGTTTTGAAGGCTTTAGAGGCCTCGGATGAGGTCGAAAATTTGGGTGATGAGCGCTTGCGCAAGTCAAGCCTGTAGAGCGCTTCGTGGCGTTTCCGAAATGGGGTTATAATAGCCGATCGGGTCAACTGGTGATGACTTATGGTCTTCGGAAGTTGGGTCACCTGAAATGGTGGAAAATAATTTTCTTCAAAATTTCTGTTCGGGTTTCAAAGGTTATCTTGAGCCGACTATGATGTAATAAAATGTAAAATAAAATAATTGTAAGTTTGGTCGGCCTTATTGGCTAAAATTCTGGAACCTTCCCAGGCGGTGAAAAAAATTGCCTATATAAGGAAGGCTGTATTATTGTCTTAGGCAGTTCAGAATAGTTCTGGGTAGTAGATCAGGGCAATAATTCGAGGCTTTTTCCTACAGAATATTGTAAGGGAATGTCCATGGGGCTTTGCATATTGTAATTCTGAAAGTTTGTAATTCCACATTTGTGGAGATAATAAGAAGACAATTTTTTGTTCTTGCATATTGTTGTTGTTTCTCTATTTCTGTTATGCGTTTGTGGTATTAAGGGGAGCACCCTTCATCACTCTGTTACTACAACAATGATAGACTATGATGTAGATATCACAATAGCTGAGAAACATAAATGTAGGCATCATGGTCACAAGTTTTTGGAGACCCAACATAATTGAGTGTTATTCCCAGATGATGCAAAGAAACCACTACTTTGCATCATCTAGGAAAACCACTCAATTATGTTGTGTCTCCAAAAAATTGTGACCATGATGCCTACATTTATGTTTCTTAGCTGTTGTGTCCTAGGACCCCTTATGACTCTTTACGACCCTTTACAATCCCTAAGAATACATCTTAGAGGTCTTAAAATATTGTAAAGGGTCATAAGAGGCTCCTAGGATGGGCCAAGTGAGCTTCCACCTTCATGTGGTTGGCCCTTTTAAGTAGAGAATGTTAAACTATTCTTGAAACAAAGAGAAGCTCAATAATTTAGGGTCTTAGTCCATGGAGATGCTAAAAAATGACAGGAATTAATGATGGAGAGTTTTTAGATTTTGAGAAGATGTATATGGAGTGGAGACCAGCTTGAGTACTAGTGCAAAGATGATGATTCATTAACCTACATCTATAAAACCTTCACAATTATCTCTTCTTTGGTCTCCACTCATTCCTCTTCTCAAAAATGGTTATCTAGAAACTTTGGATACTGTTTCTCATCCATGCACGAAATGTTCTAGTAATCGTATAATATTACTTTAGGCCTCTAGTATCGATGAGATGTACAAGTGTAAAATGTTTTTGTGAGACTGGGATCAATTTGTGTAGTGTACATAAATGTAAGGTGGGTGATTATTCTCGACGATCGATAGGTATAAGTCTTCCAGGCCTTACCCAGTAACTAGGACTAAAGATAACACAACTCAAAAGACCATCATAGGTTGTCTCTTTCTTCGGTCTATATTATTGACAGAATGTTTTACCTTTCATTATCTCATCAAATTTGAGGATTTGAAAGAATTTAATAGAATATTTTCATGACAAAGTATAATATTTAAGTTGATGTTGCATGAATTTATCTACTTCGCACACTTGTAGACTATGAGGATGGCGATAAAGAAGCATCTCCTCCCATGGCCATGCTTCTTTATCACCATCCTCATAGTCTACAAGTGCGCGAAGTAGATAAATTCATGCAACATAAACTTAAATAATATACATTGTCATGAAAATATTGTATTAAATTCTTTCAAATCCCCGGATTTGATGAGCTAATGAAAGGTAAAACATTATGTCAATAATATAGACCGAAGAAAGAGACAACCTATGATAGTCTTTTGAGCTGTGTTTATCTTTAATGTGCATATCAATTAATTTTTTGACACTTTTATAATTCATTCTGATGACAATGCTATACATTTGACATCATTTCCCATCAGAATATAGGCCAACAAGTTGCCTATCTAATAGATAAAATGTCAGAGAAAAATACTTTATGACAATTATTGTGACAGTAATCCTCTACGTCTGACAGGGGTAACCTTTCAGAGATATACTGCCCGACCGTCGCTCTTCCAACAGTTAAAATGTCACAAATATGCAATTTTTGATAGACTCTTCTGACAGTAATGCTATGTCACTAATGAGTTTATTTGTCAGAAGTCGGTTGCAGATCTATCGCTATTCCAATAGTTCTAATGTCTGAAAGGATATCTTTTTGACAGTTAGTTCTGACAGTGATTGTATATTTCTGATAGGTTTTTGTGTCAAAATTCTAATAGATGGACCATAGGAAATGGCATAACAAAGTTGTTATCATGTGCAAGTTTCTAACGTAATGGGGTGTTAGTAAATTGATGAATATCTCTTGCATCATAATTTCCAATGACAAAGCGGCGATGAACACATGTGTCGAAATACTGACAAATGAGCGTTGCAAATCTGACAAATGGCCATTAGAATTTGACCTCAAATGTACTAGTGTATGATTATAATTCCTCCCATTCATGACAGGGTATTTCATTTCAACATAGGTCATGTTGAGGGTTTTGAGTCTAGAGTGACTAGTCCATGGTAACTCAACCTAATAAAAACTTGAGGGTCTAGGGTTTGTGGAGACTAGTCTAGGGTAGCTCAAGTAGTTGTCCATGTGATGACACTCCCATTGTATGTAGCCTAGTTATCCTCTATAGTTTCAACATTTTCCTCTAGTGGTGTGTCTTGGTATTTCTGTATTATCTGGTTGTTGGTGTTTGAATTGGTACTTGTTGGCATTTTTTACATTTATTATCTTTTCTTTATCATTAGTTGGTGGTATCTCTTGAGATAGAGAGCTTTTAGGATTCCTTGCCTACATTTTATGTTATTAGTTTTAGAGTATGATATCTAAGTGGGGTCTATTGTTATCTCCTCAACATGGTGGGAGTTAACCTTTCATTCCAAGAGCTTAGGTGGAATTGATTTTTTTACGATTTGAGATTTTGACGTTCCTATACCACTGATAAATGATCCTTGTAGCAGTTACCTTTTTCTTGTAATCATTTGGAGGATTTTTCATATCTATCTTATGATGTTTATATTTGAATCATCTATTAGTATATCAATTGTGATTCTTTTGACTTATTGTACTATACTTTGTACTCAGTTATTGTTGCATAACCTATGACTTTTGCAGGGGAATTTTTTTATTGTGTACATATCTTACAATATTGGTTGTATCTATGTTTAGTTTATATGAAGTTATACTTGGTATTCATCTTTATATGAGAGATTTGTATTTATACTTAATCTAAAATAATTATTTCATATATATGTAATTCTACGTCATGGAACCCTTGAGAGTTGTTAACTCCAATTTGAGTTGTACTTATGTACTTGTTTGTATCTTATGTTGTATTGCTTATGTTGTACCTTTAATTATTTAAAAGAATCAATACAAATTCTAATTATGGAATTTGTTGATGTAAATAGATATTAAACTAAAATTTATATTTAAATGCATAGATAATATCAATTGATATTATTTATCAAGTTTCATGTTATTTAGATGTCATAAGTATTAAACTAGTAAATTAAAATATTAAATGCAATTTAATTTTCTCATTTAATTAATAAAGTGAAATATGAATTTAAGTTAAAGTTGAGTTAGGAATTGAAAATTGAAAAGGTGCATA